>JAGDQP010018023.1:7417-37352 GCA_022664845.1 Lepisma saccharinum | reverse complement strand
AACTCTCTAGGCTTGAATTTATAGGAGCAACAATGAAATTTCGTATAACAGTGAAAATACACTAGAAACATATGGAGGTAGTGCTGCCATCTTTTGTTGGAGATCGTTGTTTTACATTATCCTTAAACGCTTTTACATCTAGGGCTGTGAATTAAGTATAATTGAATTGATAATTTTCTATTAGCTAATTATAATGCCACAATTGTATTTCGTCTTATCTATACTTCAGGAAAAACATTACTTCATTCTGGAAGTTTGTCCTAGCGAGCGGCCGTATCTCAGTTGGTAGAGCGTTGGCGTAACAATCGGAAGGTCTGGAAACAATCCCAGCTTTCGTCTATCCTGACTGAAGTTTTCCCAGGGTTTTTCCTCAGTCACACAAGTCAACCGAGATGGTACATACAAACTAGGCCCTGGCAAACTACCTCCGAACATCCTCTCACCCATTCTATCCCGACCTAAGCCTGAGATGCTTAAAGGTCATTTAAAATGGAAGCTTCTCTGACTTAGATTAAATATGTCTATCTCGTTTTTTATTCAACAAATAATTTAATATTGTAGGACAAGCATTATTTATCTGACTTTCAAGACCGAAGTCCACCACTTCTTAGTTCAATTTTTATCCCAGTTGACAAACGATAGTGTTCAGCTCCGAAATTAGACCCCCCCTTATCGGGATCGAACACGGGACCGTTCGCACCAAAACCGAGAACTTTAACCACTCAGCCCATCAAGAACTCAAAAATAAATTATAAATAGCTACGTAAATAGTATCCAAATAAAGAAAGCAACAAATTACGCATTTATATATTTTACATAAGGTTTATTGAGGTACACTCAGATTCACAGAAAAAGACAAAATATTTTTTATAAGTGTCAACATTTTTATACAACTTGGCAACACTGAATAGACGATGCAGGGACAATATTTGTAACATTTGTTTAAATCTGTACCGATAACTTGATTAGTGTTGGAACTTATTAGAAATTTTTTATGGACCCGAGTGTACCTATCTGAAATTAAAAATGTATATTGAATAAGCTCATATTTGTCAAGGAATTTTATGTCAAGAGAAATGTATGTTGGGCGACTCCTTAAGATAAACTAGACAGGAGTTGTCCACTCTCGACACCTATTAGCTAATAATATTTAAAATCTAAAATTGCACATGACACTGTTTTAAGAATTTGATTTAATTTAATTACGGCCTTACTTGGCATCTCAAGCTCAGGCCGGCATAGGGTGCGTAAGAGAATGCTGCAAGGTAGTCGGCCAGGGCCTTTTTAGAGGTACCATCCAGTCATTTGCCTGGTATGAACAGTCTACAGAAGTGAAAGGGGAACGAACATCTTGTGGAAGATTCAAGGTTGTCTTTTTCCATTACAGAACTGTTTTCACAAAATAAATTATGTGTTTCATTTCTTTCTGTTAAAATGACTCTACAAGAAGCTTTTAGCAGCACCAATATAAACGCATTATTAAGGTTACATTACGTTATAGTGAAGTTTTACTGTATATAAAAAAAATAACAAAAAAATTACTTACGAAAACGGTTCTTCAGTCATTTTTCTTCCGTCCTCAAATTCATTTCTTGCACAAACCGAAACCCTCCTCGGCGTTGCTCCAACGATTATAATGATAACAATGATGACAGTAAGATGATTTATGGAGACTGGTGAATTTTCAGAAGATAAAAAAATACTTTGCAATAATTCTCCTCCGTATGGAAACTCGGAGAGAGAGAGAGAGAGAGGTAAAAAAAATGTGCAAAAGAAAACTTTCGCGCGGAAGCTGGTAAGATCCCAGTTCGCCATCGTCTTGTTAGTAACTAGTCTCGCTGACACTAGATGGCATAAGTGGAGCGCAGTCGTGAAGAGTACCGCCCGCGGGGCTGGTAAGCGATTGAGCGTTTTTGACACACCGTAATTTGTAACTCAGCACCGACGAGTTTAACATGGAAGTAAATTTCGCGAAAATGCCGGCCGTTTTGGGATATTTAACTGTATTTTTGTAGTGTCTCAAAGGAGATAAGTTAATAAATATTGTAATACTTGTACTGATACATGTTAATACTTGTTTCTGAAAGCGATTCCTTTCGTTATTTGAGCGAAAATCGAGCTAAATACGCACCGGTGCTAAATTCAAAAGAGCAGCTTCAATATCTGACTCAAATGTCTGTGGGCTGGTGTAAGCGACACTCTTAACGTGACGCGAACCAATCAGAGCTCACCATTAAACTCAATCACATCGGCTGCTGCTCTAATGACCCAATCAGAGGTTTGGTTTGGGCGCGTAATAACCCGACCCCCTATCCGGGGGGCAGAGTGTTGTTGGCTAATTCTCAGCCATTGGGAGTGTGAATTTTATGTTATCAGGACGCTAAACGTTTGACCAGCGTTTCAGAAGTGGGGCTAATACTCTAGGATTGTTATGACGCTTGCTTTGGTGATTGTACCATGTAGTGAGTGAACTATTGAAGATATTGTTGCGTTTTTTCACTCCGTGCAGGAGAGATTTGTGCCAAATAAGCGGATTTGTCTTCTGAGTTTTGAGAAGTTTGTGTTTTGCGACAAGAGAAGAGAACAAAAAAGCATCGGCGTTGTGTTTGTATCTACTCTCGAGCTGTTTTTTGTTTGTTTTTGGGGTGCGTGTGTTTTTTTAATTGTCGTTTGATGAAAGTGTTGACGCCGACATGAGCAGGCCTAGAAATTTCGACCCTTTTCGTATGAATATGTTCTGTTGGTGAGGATTCCTTGTTTTTATTTTTTAAAAATCTGAGTTTTGTTTTGGTGAGTTTGGTGAGATTTTCGAAACTTAATTTCTTCAGTTGTCGTAGTGTTAGATGACAATGATGCCTTTGGCACCAACACCTATTGTTGCCGTGCCATCGAAGCCCAAAATAGGATTCTCCATTGACTCTATTGTTGGAGGGGGAGCAACAGCAACCTCGGCTACAACGGACTCAAATACAACGACCACTTCCAAATCTCCAGTGTCAATTAGTGATGACCCTGGAAGTCCAGCGTCGTCGGATAAAGGTGGCGGAGGCCTTATGTCAAGTACTCCTAGTCCAGGACCACCACCAGTTCATACCCCGTGCAGACCATCACCTCCCACCCTCATCCGTCCGTCAGTCCAAGTGTCAGTGGCAGCGGCGTCCAGAGAAAATTTTACGTTTTCGGCGCCGTATCTCGATACGATAGCTGGGACTATGAAAGGACTTTATTCACCGGAGCCTGTCCACCCGTCGCTTGGGCTAGCAGCTGCTCACTTCCCGCCAGGACTCGCAGCGACGGCCGCTAACCTTGCCGGCGTGGCGGCAGCGCTTTCCCAGCCCATGCCGGCGCCCCAGCATGCCGCCCCTCCGCCAATGTTCCTACCCGCCGGCATGGGCGGACCTCTTCCTCACCAGCTACCACGGGACACTTATCCACTCTATCCATGGTTATTGTCCAGGCACGGGAGGATATTTCCACACAGGTTTCCAGCAGGTATGTAAGCAAACTTTCATTTTTTTTAACTGATCAAAACCCTTCATTATTCACATTTTGACCGTGCTTTAGTTTTTTTAAAAAGAATACAATCCAACCTAAGATTATGTATTTTCAGGAGGAAAATTTAGACAGTAGATAATTTGTTATGAAAAGTATAATTCTGTAATTATTAGTTTTATTTTAAGACACCAAAATTCTGTGAAGTTTTGCGAAGCATGCGGTGTCCACTACATAACTTATTTCGTTTGATATATTCTTTACGCTGATTTATTTGAAGTTTACGATTTGCTCTAATAGATGTCAGTAATGCATTAGACAATTATTTCTTACTGCCCGTCGAACTAGATGGGTAACAAGTGTTCGAGAATACATCATTCTTTGCAATTACGTAAAGAACCTTAAGTTTGTAGCGCTGGCTGCCGAGATCTGATTCGAATTGTCATTTTATTGTGTCCAATTACATAAGTTTCTTTTATACCATTACAACAAGAGTTTTTAAATATTTTATTATGTGTATAAGTTTGCCAAAAACACTTAAATATTGTTAAGATATCTCTTCATTCTGTAAACCTATAATAGCGCTCAAGAAAGGCATCTTCACTCCGTGTAGAGCCTTGTAATATAGATATTGCGTGTGTATAAACATGTGAGTAGATTCATCAGTGGTAGTATTTGTAAAAAATATGACGATATATACAAATAAATATTAATTTTCCGGCGAGAAGTCAATTATTATTTATAAATACACTTTCTCTCTTTTTTTAATTTTTACTGACGTACTTTTCATTTAAGTTGTGAATTGTTTATTGAGCTTTCTTTTTTCAAGATGAGAGGATTTTATACTTCGATTTGCAATGAAAGAGTTTTATAGACATATATGGTTAGTTCGACTGTCATTGCACAAGCAGAGAAAATAAATAAAGCTTTGGATTGGATGTCAAAGTGACAATACGTATATACGAGCAGCCCCCGACTGAATTGGTTTTTATTTATTAATGAGAGAAATACAGCCATAACAGAATGATATCTCTTAAATTTGTATCTTTCTGGTAATTAAGAAAAATTTACGAACCATAATTAGCCACTAGTTTTTAGAATTACTGTTGGTTTAGATGAGAAATTAAGCAATTAACAACATCTAGATATTCTCTTGTCAAATTACTAATTTAAGAACCGGTCTAAAACACGTTTATAATGTATTTTTTATGAATTAGGCTATCATAATTGCTAATAAACTGCTTCAAACTGAAAAAAATGTAATGCCATAATTTTGATTTGACATCAATTTTGGAAATCGCAGGAAAGGGTACTTACTGTCTATACGAAAACCAGTTAAACTAAAATTCGATCCAACAATAAAGCATTGTATTTTTCACAATCTGTAGTTTTCATGGGTTTGTCTAAAATGTGAGTTGTTGCATTGATAATAGTGTTTGTTGTATCAATGATTGTCATGTGTTTATTCTTAAAAATAAATGTTGTTTTTCTGAAACAAACCATACGCTAGAGGAAGTACTATATTTCATCTGGTTGCTAAACGGATTTTTGTTTGTTTAAAATATACAAAAAAAAAAACACATTTTGTTACGTCGAAAGATTACTCTTCGTATATGTTTGTATACAAAGATTACCTTTCGTATATGACTATGATTTGTCTATGTGTTCAAGTGTACATTAGCGGCTAATCTCTGTCCTTGCTTGCTAATCTCTGTCCCTACATTTTAAAGATAGGGAGCAAATAGAGGCTTCCAATCCCTTCAAATTGTTTACGATATTAGAGTGTGCGATATTTTGATAGGGATAGTGCAATATTCGATTGGTCAGGGGTGGGGGGATTTTCCTTGGTGCCTGAGGATTTTACCCCCGGTTGTGGATTCAGAACATCATCTCAATCACGGATAAAAATCATTGTATTTCTACCAAAACTGATAGTAGGTTGAAATTTACCAGCAACCACTATATACATCGAACACTGATTGTAAAGAATCGTGTGGGCGTGTCTTAACTAAAACCTCTATCTGACTGAGGTAAATTGTTCTTATATTTAGAATAGAAATTATCCAAGAGTTTGATCTTTTTTTTTTTAAAAAAAAAGAAGAAAATAAATATCCAATTTGAGCGTTATATCAAATGTCGAATGGAAGTTAATTTCAGAGATACTTTTCGCAGTGTCGACACTTTCCATAAACTTAGAAATTTACAATAAAAATCTCTCAGGAGAAATAAGCAATTTTTTAAAATTATTTTTCTGACGTACACTTCCATTGTATTATGTACTATCAACTGCGGTAGGAAAAAAAAATGTATAGCGATAGGGTTTGAAACTTTTAAGTCATAGAGCATCCTCCTCCCTCCCCCTTCTCCTCCTCATCACTATCCTCGAAATTTCAAGGCAAGTTCTAACTTGTCGGTTTGCCCTGATCTTGTGGATTCTTTTCTCGCTTTTAGAGTGCGATTTCATCCCTAAATATTGTCCCCTAGGTACAGTTCCCTTCTTCCTCTTCCTCTGTACTCTTCAATGATGTTATCATTTGCATCTGAAGAGATCCAAAGAGATCGAGGGCTTCAGCCCCAATTCAATTTTGCTCCGCGAGGAACAAGATGGAGAATGAAAATAAAAAAAAATTATGAAACATTTCTGGTTCACCTTCTGGTTGCGAAATGAAAAAGAAAAAAATGTTTGAGTAATCAAAATTTGAAATTAGAAATTAGAATTCTGTCTGATCTCTAAGGTTATATTCTATACAACGAAGGTCTAGATACATTAGGTCTATATATTTCGCTTCTGTTCCAGATTGGAACATGGTATATTTGTATCCCATTTTTAAAATCAATTTCACATTAAAGAGAAAATGTATTATGCTTGAAAACTCAATCAGATTAGGTAGGTTAGCTAAGGTTCATTTAGATTAGTTTAGATTTCCTTAGACTAGGTAAAGTTAGTTTTGACCGTACGTATACACTAAACTGAATTTGTTCCATATCTTTTTTTTTTAGTTTTAAATCAGTACATAAGGAAGAATCATAACAAAGGCTCGATATTGCTTCAGATAATTGTTGACTAGTTACTTCGAATGAAATCGCTTGAGCTCGCAAGTTCACCATATGAGAACAGATCATTCTTGTGTTACAGCATAGACCTCATAATAGATAGACCTAGCACGCTTCCCCATTTCTGGCTGCGCTAAAACTAATGGCTTTTTTGTACAGGAGCACGTGATTTAGAATCCATCCGCTAGATTTCACTGACATCGACCTCATAGTCTATTATGTGCTCGATGCCAGTGCAACCTAGCGGATGGATTCAAAATCACGTGCTCCTGTACAAAAAAAACACATTAGTTTTAGCGCAGCCAGAAATGGGGATGCGTGCTAAGTCTATCTATTATGAGGTCTATGGTTATAGTAAAAAAAAATAGCACCTGTAAATCACTGTTGGAATAGACGAATATTTTACGTAGAGAGCGAAAAAAAAAACGGCTGTAAGTTTGCAACAGTATACGAAGTAATGAACAAATTACACGCTAAAAAGAAAACTTGAAATTAAAAATAAATATATATATGGATAAAGCCTGGTTTATTGTAGAAAGAAGCGTGTCTTCAACGACAAAGGATGTTACATGATATAGTAATGTGATGCTGGACAAATTGAAGTGTTAACATAATAACTATCGTTCATCTAATTTGTTGTTGAATCACTCCTATCTAAGAAAAAACAAAAACAGTTACGGAGAAGATAAGTAAAGTACAGATAAACTCCAAATCACAACATAACAGTAGAATTGCGTCCATTGTTTTGAATTACGTTATACAAAGCAGAAAAGTGCGAAAAAGAAATTCGTTTAATAATTTATCTTCTTCTTCTTCTTTTCATTATGCTTTGAAAAATAAATGACCGTTTCAAATAACCTCTTTTTCTCATGCTCGGTTTTTTAAATACTTCATCTATAACTGAATCAATTGCAATTTATAAAACTATAACATGAAGTTACACACACACACACACACACCAGTAAAGTTTTGGAAAATATACTTTTTATACGCTATATAAATTATCTAGATATATATATAAAAAAAAACGAAACGAAAAACAGAATCAGTATAGTTTCGTAATGCGTCAGGAGAACGAATTGAGAACCGAATCATTAAAGAAAGAAATTAGTAATCGTTTTTACACTTTTTTTTTTTTTTACAAATAATGAAACCATATTTTATTATAAAACATATCTTATGACTTTTTTGCGTGAGTGTTGTTAGTTTTGTTGAATTCTGAATTCAAAAATACGTATATATTTTTTTTTTTCGGATTTTTTTAAATAGAAAATTTAAAATTCGTTACTATATAGAGGAAAAATTACACGTGTATACGTTGAAAAAACACATCACTTTGTCGACGTTTTCTTTACGTAATAAACGGTTTCTTTGTCGACAAAGGTGAAGTAAAAAAAGGTATCGTCGCTACGTATTTTTGATTTTAACATTGATATTTGTAACTACATGGTATTAATATAATTTATTTTGTTATTGGTATGATTTTTTTTTAACGTGTTTTCAATTAAAAGTATATGTCATTTATTGGATTTTTTTGAAAAAAAAAAATATTGCTTTGAAATCATGGGCTTTTAGGTGTTTATGATTTTGGATCACTTTAATAAAAAAACATCATATTATGTCGTCACGTTCAAGGCAGAAGGATATAAATGTATTATTTTGTAATATAACTTATGCCCTTCTGCCTTCAAACCGACGATTTTCTGATAATTCCGCTTTTTCGTTGTTTGTAAGTTTTTCAAGATTATTTGATGTTTTATTTTTAATTCTTTTCACATAAAACGGTTCTCTTCATAAATATTTTGTGAACCAAACGATTTAACTGAATTTTAAAAGAATATGACTGCTCTCTTTCTATTTTGAAAATTATCGACGGGGTCCTGGATGAACTTCGTACTTAACGCCAAATTTATATATGATAGTTTCATTCCCTACCGAAGAAAAGGAACAACTCCAGTTTAGGGTTAGCACGGTCAAACAGGACCACATTCAGTTTAGAGTTAGCACGATTAACGTGATTAACTAGCGAATTTGAAGCAAAGAAAACTGGAAAGTAATCATGAAATTGAATTTTCAAAGTTGATGTAACAAGAACCATGCTTACCCTAATGTGGAATAGAGCCAAAGATAAACGCTACATTATAGGTAACGCTGTTAAGTTTTAAAATATCAAATATACAGTACTCAAATTTCAATATTAGGCTAATCAGATAGGGGTGGGGGGAGAGAGAAAATAGAACTAAATCTTAACGATATTGCGAAACAAAATAATCTTACTTTCTTGCAAATGACAAAACATCTTATCCAAACTGTAAATCTCATTAGCATCATTACAATTGGTGAGCTATCGAAATCAGTAGGTTTCTGCTAATGGTCTTATCTCTTCATTACTTTCTTAACAGCACCGTTTAAATTAAAAAAAAAAACGTTTTTTTTTTTAAGAATTCAATTAATAAAATTAAAATAATAACTTAGGATATGACATGTCGTAAAGTTTAGAGAAGAATACTATTTTTTTAAGCTTGCGTAGAGTAGAAGGTTATAATTACCAATTCTGTCTTAACGTGGTTGTGCTTATAAAACAATAAAATAAAATAAAAAGTACCCAAACTAATAATTAATTTCGGTACTAAAAATTCATAGAAGCAGAATCTATAGCCCAATAAATTTCTCTCTCGAGAAGCAAAACTGTAAGGAACTAAATAGTAGAGATTTGTAAGAACATGGTATAACGCAGAAAAAAGTACATCTCTCCCTCCAAATAATAAATAAGCAGAATTTTAGAAGTAACCCTTCTTTAAATTAGAACATTTTCCGTTTCTGTGTTGTCCAAAGTTCTTTATTTATCTCCAATTCATAAAGAAATTGAAATCTTGGCTGCTATCATCATCATTTTGTTTCTTCATTAATTTCTACTTGAATTTGGTTTAATTTATAAGCGTCTATCATCCAAGATTATTACATATTATAAGGGATGATGTCCCTCCACGAACAGCCTTCCTGGGAGAAAAGATTGGAAAATGTAACAACCATAGCCTTATTCTAACCTCCCGCGCACGTTTTTGTCCTAGCGAAACTGAGGAAACTAACTCTGTGGCGTACCGAACTCGCAAGTTCATCGCCGCAGTAACAAACTTTCGTCATAAGGATTCTATCGTGGGCAAGATCAAGCCAGTTTTCATCACGAACACCTACTTCTCGAAGATCTCGCTGTCAAAGACATCTCGGTCTTCCCAACAGTTTCTTTTCCTCAGGCTTACCCACCACAATGGAATATAATCTTCGTTTCTCCCCCATCCGAGCTAGATGACCTGCCTCTGTCAGAATGACCATCAGGTGAACTCGAACCTGTGTGCTTCTTCACTGGTAATCCAGAATCTGTGATCTGTAAGCCGACTTTGCTGGGTATGAGATACTATCGCCGAAGAAATTTCGGGGATCATTATTGTTTATAGATTCTTATAGAAAAGCATTGCCCACTTGTACCGGGTCGGGACGAACTCCTCGCTGGGGTTCGCAAATCTTTGTTACATGTTATAATTAATCGTTAAGTAATTTTAAGCGCTTTAAAATTCATTACGTTCGTTAACTAAAGATTCGTTACGTTGGTGAAACCCACCCGAAAGTATATGAAAATTACCACAATCTTTAACCAGTAAACCTTACATGTGTATTATTGTAATTATTAACTCTAAGGAAATGCAGGAATTTTTAAATTTAATTTTTAAGGCCTTTAGATAACTTTGGCTCAGGCCGGATCGATGATGATATGATGAGTCAAGAAAGTGGGAGGAAACGGGACCTCCTCCCCCCTGAGAAAACCCACGCACACGGTGTTTGTCCACCACAAAGCCCACATGGCCTGAGCAGGGTTTGAACCTACGATCCCAGGCGTCAGAGGTGAGCGCTCTAACCACTGAACCACCGCGGCCCAATGAAAGGTAGGAATTTATTAGAATTTCTATCAACACTGAAATCAGATATTAGAATTTCTTTTCATCTAATATAATAGATATATTAGTTTGGAAAGGATTCCTCCAATGAATAGCAGGTTAAACCCATTCACTTGTTTTTTTAGAAAATTAAAAAAAAAAAAGATTGTTGTTTTCTTTTGGTAAATCTTACGTCAGAAGCAGAAAATATGATTCAAACAGGGCGAAAGAAAAACAGTATATATTCGAAAGTGCAGGAATAGAGGGATAACAAGTAGATATTCGTACAACGTTTTAATTCTCGATAATATGATTGGTTCCTTAATTGATTTATTTTTGTATGTTAAATAAATGTTTTACAAAATATGCGCCAAGAGTCTGCACAAAGACTCGTATATAGAATATTGCATATGGAATTCTATATGATATGAAATAATAAATGTTTTAAAAGAATTTATTTTTTAGCTCTGTGTTACTTGACTATCCATCCTTTGACGTCATCATTCTGTGGGTGCGTGCAAGAACCTGATAAGTGACATTTAAAAAAAAAGCTCCTCTCCCAAAATACTTTAAAAGTGCCTAGCTATGTTCTCGAAAATAATGGTTATCCAAAACATGGCGTTTCTACAAAATCTCTCATATAATGAACAATGCTTTCTTCGATCTTTAAACCTGTTTTTCTAGAAACTATAGAAAAAATGTTACTTATCAGGTTCTTGCATGAACCCACAGAATTATTTTTTATTCAAAATAACTCTGCTTAATCGTTCCTGGTTCTCAAAATTATAATATTGTCATTCGTTTTTTTCATAATCTCGAAAAAATCGGAAAATTCGGGATCGAGCCTTGATACAATCTCAAAGATTGAAACATGGCAATATCGAAAATGCCTTTTGAATTTCTTTCCTTAATTTTACTTTTTTAAAAAAGGACATTTTATTGATTATATTAAAACTTTACAGAAAGTAATCATATTTGCCGTATTATTTGGTATTCTATTTTTGGATAATTCTGGAGCTTATTTTCAAAACGTCCCTTCTCCACAAAATATATAAAATTGAAAATATCGACGTGATTTAGTTCATGTCGTTATTTTTTAATATATTAGCAAGGTTTAATGAATACAGAATGCCTGTAAAATCATGTAATTAGCTTAAGAAATTAACGAATAGAACAAAAAATAATATATTTTGTCTTTCTCAATTATGTGTTGTTGTTTTTTTAAATATAAAATCTTGCTAAACTAAAACTTTTACTACTATTTCTAAGATATTCATGATTGCAAGTTGTCCCTAACTTTAAAATATTAGAAGTGTATTAAAAAGTGTTTTTCTTGATTTCCCAACATTTATGGCTCTTGGTCAATGGACGTTTTGAAAATAAACTCCACAATTGTAATGAATTACGATTTTAAATATCTTTGAACGGGGTGATGTTTTATTTCCGAGGATAAGATCCCGAAATAAAAATGTCCCAGTACGGAATGAAATGTATAAAGATCCCAAATTTCCCATGAACACGTCCATAATTATGTTCTATTTTAATACGTAGAAGGGGGAGGGGGTATAATCATACTCTGCTTTATAGTGAGCATGTATTCTTTTTATAAAAATCATACTACGTTCCTCTCTGAAATACCGATATGAATACATGACGCTTTCTCATCTGTTAAATTTGATCTCTAAATCTCAATGCTATAGGTGTAGATATATTTATATTAATATGTGTCAAGAGCGTACTACCTGCAGAGCACATGTTACACACAAGATTCGCAGAGTAGCGCCTGCGCTTGTGGGTCTAGGTAACGCGCTTTTCCTTTGTCTGCAGAGTTTATAATAATTATAGAAACCTAGTAGTACTGTCACGCCATTGGCGGAAAGTTTAAGAACTAACAAGAAGCGAGACTTTTATATTATATAACACTTACACATTTAAAGTTCAGTTGACAAACATTAAGAGAATGTTGCTGAAGGTTCGGAAACACTAAGGCAGGAAGATTCGTAAGATAATTAAAAAAAAAAAAAATGTAAAAAATAAAGACTGTGTAAGAGCGTATTTTGTTAGGTAAGGTAACCAAATCAATGTATTCTATGCGCTGTTTTGTTAATTGATGTTATTATAATTAGCATATTTTTCTTGTTTTATAAAACTAGTTTTTTTTATTTCCTCTGTTGTCTCACTAGATCGTACACTGTACGAATTTTTTTTAAAAAGGAAATGTAATCCTAATTTGCACGTGAAGATTTTATTTTTTTATATCGCAAATTAGATTTAAAAAAAAATAACTTTTAAACGTAACCGATATTGTTTAGTTATGTTCAGTTTCCTCTCAAAGTAGAATTTGTAGTTTTGTGATATACACGTGATCTTATAAAATCCCCTATTTTTTTTTAAATATATGTATTTGTTTCTAAACACAAAAGTGTCGTAATGCAAACGACATGTTAATAAAATTCAAAGCAAAACCCTATTTTGTTGTTGTTGAGAATATTACGCTAATTGTCCGTAAAGCGGCGCTACTTTCGTTGGTTAAAAAATTTCGTTACGTTTTTTAGTTGTCAATCCAAAGATTGTTGAGATGACGAACTCAGTTTTATTGGATTAGGATTCCGCGTTCAGTTTTATTTTAATTGTAATTACATAAAATTAATTGTGTGAAGAAAAGATAGAAACATGCCAGCTCTTCACACGGAAATACGTAGACGATATCCTAAAATAATTCCGTCGGTTTTTACGGTAACTGTTCCCGCAACGTCAGTCATCCTAATAAAACATTTTTAAGATAACTCCACCGTAAAAAAGGGCGGAATTATTTTACAGTGATATTTAATATTGAGGAAAACCCGTTCAATGTCCGCCTTTTTTGAACGTTTTATTTATGCAGAAACGTTGATTCAACGAAATTTGTTTGAGAAATCGCCGAAAAGACGGAACATTTGACCGTTTTTTCAATATTAAATCAACCTTATATGTTAAGGAGCGCAGAAATAATCTTCACAAAATTTAATATAACGTTGTTATCTAAAGAAACTTTGATTTCGCCATTTCTATGGTGAATTGAAAACAATCTGAAATTTATGTAAGTAGAATAGATTTTGTATTATCGAACATCGTGGAAAGTTCTAAAATTTGGAAACGATATAACTATTATGAATACTGTAAACATAAAATTTTAACATAAATTTGATTTCTGAAAAATATGTCTCTAACCCTTTTTGTGTGTGTGTGTGTGTGTGTGTGTGGAGGAGGAGTATTTGTTAAGGATTACGTCGATTGAGAGAAAAGATTGCGAGTGAAACCTTACGTAAAGAAGTATAATATGTTTGATGTGAAGATAATGTTATTACAACATTTAACGTACGATCGTATGAAACGCCATGCTTTTATACATTTTTCACACTTATCAAAAACTATTTCACACGTATTTAATACTAGATAAACGTTTTAACGATTATATTTTTTATATTATGTATGCTCATTCGGATAAACGTTTTCTCCGAATGTAGCATAGCCTTATTTTTTTCTTTGTTTTTAAAATTTCAAATTAAAATCTTCATATTTAAAACTTTCCGCCTTTGATAATTATTTGAATTTACCTCGAATATTCGCTATAGCATTTCCAATTGCATAGATAGAGCCTGGTCATTTATATTTAAGAGTTTTTCGTTCTCCAGCGTCCCATCTTTATAGAAACAACGAATAAAAATTAGCAACAATATTTGCTGTTGAAAGAGCCCCCCCTTCCCTCCAAGAATGCTTTAAGAACGTGAGAATTTTGAAGTCCTGGGATATGACGTCATATTTTATGGTCCTTTAAATATTTCGTTTCGATAAAAAGAAGCAGTTTCAAAAATGGAAAATAGTTCATTTAATACGTATTGCGGGAGAGGGGGTTACTTTTCAAAATTTCAATATTGTTCTTTATTTTCTCGATATGGAAAAAAAAATAATAGAAAATTAATGTGAGTGTGTCTAGTGAGATCTATTAATAAATACAGATTTATTGTAGAAGAAAATATTTTCTATTTTCTAGGGCTGAACGTGGAATGTTTGACGCAAACCCGTCACGTAAAAATACGAATTGTAGATCGGTGAAAATAATAATAATAATAATAATAATTTTCTTCTCTGGTTAGGTTCAATTTAATGCATACCGACCGAAATTCGAGTTTTCATAAATTTGGAGCAATTTCAAGAGGTATCACATAATATTTAGTAGAGCTTTTTTTAAAAAAAAAAAAAAAATATTCACTGAATTTTGTAGAATAGAGTGATTTTTTTTTTTCCAAATCGGAAATTTGCTCTATTCCCGGCAGTATCTGCGGTGATTATAGTTGAAACTTTTATAATGCGGAAATGTATTTAATACGAAAAAGAAAATATCGGTCGCTTGAGATTTCAGTTTTCAGTTACCCCCCCCTTTTTTTTTTTAAAAAAAAGTGAATTTCTTTTTCCTATAATCATTTTAATTTTAAAAAAATAATGAAACAATTCACTAAAATAAAATAAAATCTGAGGATGTTCTTTCTATAGGGTAGAATTCAAGCAAATAAAATCTTAATAACCTTGGTGGCGGTAAACATGCTCTCTTTTTCAGATATTTGGGCTTCATTGTTGAAAATTTTTCATGTATCCCGGAAATAGTAATACAACTGGTCGCATGGATCGTTACTAACAAAAGTCAGTATAACAAACGTTACTAACATTTGAGCTTCCTAGAATATTCGAACAAAGTATATTTAGATATTATTTTTTTATTCAGCCGTAATAATTATTATTTAGCGCTAATTGTTATTATTCACCAATAATTGTTATTTTTTTTAGCCTTAACAATTATTGAAATCAATAATTGTTATTATTCATCCATATAATAATTATTTTTCAGTCATTATTATTTTCAATTCTTAAGCGTATTCATGTCAAAAAATTCGCAAGTGTGTTCTAATCAAACCAAACGGTTTACCAAAAAAAAACAACCACGGAAAGCAAAATCTTAAGACCTTTCTTTAAATTCTTTGTATAAATATCCTTTTGCAATCTGAAAAGTGAATGACTATCGGCAGTAGCTTTAGCAGGAAACTTCCCTCGATCCAGTTGCTTGATTGTCCTGAGTTTCTCCAGGAAAATGACTGAGGTTTTTTTTTCAACAATGTCCGTAGTCGGAACTTTTAACCTCTTCAGATTAATATTGCTGATTCAATAGAAGATATTAGAACGCTAGAAATGTTGACATCCTCAAATATATTTTGTTATTAAATTTACCATAATTTTGTTAGAAATAATCATCAGATAATATTTTTTAAGTTCAGCGGTACGATGGGTTGCATAACAGACAGGTGATTTGGACAAATACTGGACAAATTCAATATGAAAAATTTGTTGCAAAAAAATGGGGAAAAATATCTAAAGATAAATATGAAATTACGGTTGAGAAAGTCTTTGACATAAATTTTATAATTCTGCGAACGTAATTAAGAAAATATCAATTTCACATAAACATTTAATTGTACTTTGTTTTTTTAGAAAAAAAAATATTGCAACAGAATTATAGTTAATTTGATAACAATACAATTATAAGGAAAAACAGTAATGTTTCGCACTGAATTTTGAATCTTTACTCTATGGCGTTTAGTTGCCATCTTGATTTGAAATTTTTCACTCTGAAGATTTATCTCGGAAATTGAATGTTTTTCAACTCCAAGATTATTAAGAAGAAGTATTTTTTTTTTGCCTTGTACAGTATTCAAACAGAATTTATTAGTCCGATCAGTGATTCTGCCAGAACCCCCTTATGGGAGTATCACCCTCACCCCCAATTTTCTCGAGCGCACCCCGCCAACTTAAAACATTTTTATGGTAAAATTTATGTACAAAATTCTACTTATACGCTCCCAATTTTTTACTTTACACCCCCTACCCCCCAAACTGAAAATCCTGGCGGAATTCCTGAGTCAGGTTCTGTTGTAATCTGTCTGTACTGTATTATAAATTATGCGTAAGATTTCGAAGATAAGTTAACGTGTAATTTTTTTTTTACGCATATTGTTAGACATACTGGTATACACTGGACAATTTTCTTTAGATTAGTCTGAAATTCTTTGTTGAACAACTAAAAATATTATTCACTAAAAAATTCATCAACTATGGAATTTGAATAGTTAAAAAAAACAAAAAAACAGAAACAATCGAACTTATGTAGCTACTGTGTTATCTTCAACAAGTCTAGTTTCTCTGTTCTGATAGAATGCTCGGTGTTATATTTTTTGACATCTGTGAGATAATTGAATTATCAAGTACGGCGCTAAAGGGCTCTTAATAAAACACCAAGTATGTGTGATTTACATTCAGTTTTATTACGATATGAGCAAAAACTTTTTTTCCAAATAAACGCATTGAATAAAAGGATTTCTCGAAAATTTACTTTACTTTATAGAAAACTCAGAGGTAGCAATTATGTTATTATTTCTCGTAGTATTTTTATACTGGAAAATTCTTACTATTTTCGTAAGTAAATGTTAAATTTAATACAGCGAGGACGTTTGGCAACACAACGCAGCACTCGTCGACCGAGCTCACGCTTGACTCACTTGTCCCCGCCCGCCATTCGGGCCATGTGTTTCCCATGACTTAACGCCTCGTGTGGTTTAGTGCTGAAAATATTTTGTATTTCTTTTCACGAATTTTACATATACTAACAAAAATTTGGTTCTTTAATGCGTCCGACATGTCCTGGTGTTCAAATATGTGAATTAATATACTCAAAAAATTAAAACTTAACGTGTGGCTTAAAGTCACCGGAGAACCACGGCTCGCTTGGCGGGCGGCGATAGGTGAATCCAGCGCGAACTCGAGCCGATAAGCGCTGCGTTGCGTTGTCAAACGTTCTCCCTGTATAAGAATAATATTGGGATATCCTCTGCCTTTCTGACTAATTTTGTGATAAATCGTTCCTAACATTTTCGTTTTAAAAATCGAATGAGAACTATTCTTTCATCTGAAAATCAAAGAATCGCGGGTCCAGTCCCCAATAAGGACACAACTGGTTCGGGATCCACATAAGACTGTAGGTCCCGTGCCTTGATCCTTACGATTGGATTCTGATGGAAGGCACTGCAAAACAAATATTGGTTCACCTTGCTTAGAAATATTTTAGTCTCATTTGTCTCTGGCTGAACATTATACTACTACTACTGCTACTAGGCCCTACTTATCATTATTATTATTATTATTATTATTATTATTATTATTATTATTATTATTATTATTATTATTATTATTATTATTATTATTATTATTATTATTTCAATTATTTACTCTTCTCGTAGTTAAAATTCTTAGTTTTCAAAAGACTGAAATTATAGGAAATTTCCGCACTTTTCATGTGAAACAAAAAAAGACAGTTCAATGATTCTAGTAAGTTAATCAGTCAAATGAACTGCATCTTAAACATCTTTTTTTGATCCGGTGGAAATAACTTTTAGCTAAAGATGATGGATTTTCCACTTCTCATGAATATAGGCTACGAGCTTCAGGTGCGTAAAGTGAATTTCTGTTATACATGAAAAAAGTAACCTTCTTTTTTATTTATTTATTTTGGAAAAAAGGAATCAGCATTATGTTTTTTCTCTTTTTCTTGTTGGAGAGAAGGAGAATGACATATTGCAACATAACACGAAAGACTCGTACATATGAAATTGATCTAAATATGCATTTTCCCGTATGACACTCATACTTCCTTGCTACTAAGAGAAAAATACTAAGAGAGAAATATCTATATAAAAATTTAGTGGAAAGAAAAGTATAGTCACACTTTTTCTTTATTTTCAGAAAGCAAAAAAATTGCGTTTAAATTCAATGAACAAAAGTTTGTTCCCCTAAGCGTATCACCACCATCTAAGTTGAACAAAACTTGCCAAAATTAAAATACACCGCAGGAGAGAAATTCAAATGCGAATTTAGAAGGTTTCATTTTTAAGTTTTGGTTTGTTTATTATATTATGCATACTATAGAAAGGACATGTATAAAAATCTACATTAAATATGTTGGAAATCTATTGTAAAAAGGAACAGAAGTGGTAATTTTGTTAGATAAAATGAATAACCTTTTCTTTGGGAACCAGTTTAGTGTCTAAGAAATTCGATCCATTCGGATTCCGAGCTGCTAAGTGTTATAGCCAGGATTCTCATAAACTCACACAACTCGACAACGACGGAAATCATATAATTTTACCTAGTATACTATGTCTGAGGGGTGACGTTTCTTGGCGAGCACTTTTCCCGGGTAAGGAAGTATAAATGAGTGTCCAGGGCTTTTGTCTAGTTACTATATTGGCATTCATCTGTTCAACCAAAGGGAAACCTTAGAAAACGTCAGCCAGTACGACTAGTAAAGGACAGAGCCTCCCCAATCCCAATCATAAATGCGCAATCATAAAGAAATTGACTACGGAAATTCCTTAACTTTCTTTTCTATTAAGTCAACGATACACTGTAAAAATTTTGATAACCTTTTTCTGTATTTTTGTCTGAAACTGTTCTAATTTTGTTCACACGATATGTAACGAATGTGTAGAGGAAGTGTCGATGATTATCATGGCCTCCTGAAGGTATATTATGAACATTTTGCTGCGCA
Source organism: Lepisma saccharinum (assembly GCA_022664845.1). Classification (NCBI taxonomy): domain Eukaryota; kingdom Metazoa; phylum Arthropoda; class Insecta; order Zygentoma; family Lepismatidae; genus Lepisma; species Lepisma saccharinum. Next base: position 18,242 of record JAGDQP010018023.1, on the reverse strand, counting down.
TAATCGGTTATTATTACGCTCCAAATTGTAAAAATCAATTTGTTCATATTTTTGCACATCTACTGTAGCAAGAAACGCTAAAAAAAATGTACAAGATGTGTACCTTTTGTGTTTACATTTGATTGTTCTTTTGGTAAGTTTTCATTCTTTTACCTTCAAAAAGATATTCCCAATCATTATTACGAATGATGTGTATATTTTCGAAAGCGACAGGTTCTTGAATATTAGTTTAGTATTCCCCTTGTCAGTTTTGCGCGTTCCACTTTGCCCTTATCGTATGATTTCTGTTCCCTTTGACCATAGTTTCAATTGTATCAAAGTCCTTACCAGTTACATTTTCTCTTTTTAAATATTCATCAATGTCGCTTTTATCTTGTTTCACGTCAAACCTTTATGCCTCGTCACTGTTTCAAGGCCCATAGGATCCATTGAAGAGAGAGTTTCGGAGTCCACTTTGACAAATATTGTAGAATCCGTCCTTCGAAGTTCACTCACTGATTTAAGACGTCACTAACAATTTCGATCAGCGTAAAATACAAAAACAAGAAGAAGAAGAAGAAGAAAACTACAAACCATGGGAATAATCTTTTTATTAAGTTTCCCATGTCACTTAAAACGAACGTATACATTGGCACCTAAAGTCTCTACACGTCGTCACTAAAAATCTCCTGGCACAAAAAGCACACAAAAACTTCACCAAAAATGAACTTTATGTGACCCTACCGAAATAATGTCAGCTTTTAGTGTATTCAATGTGTCTTTTTGTTAGCTTCTGGCCCACGGTGCATATTTTGTACACATTCAGTTCATATTTGCTGTAGTTCCTATTATCTACACTTCATTTTAAGATCACTTTTAGTACATTTGCCAATGTTAAGTGAACTTTTTGTGTATAAATTGTGTATTAGTACACCAGAAGTGCATATATTATGCACTAAAAACGTGCTAACGCTGGAACATATTGTGAACTTTTTTCGGGACATATTGTGAACTTTATGTGTACTTTAAGTGTACTTTAATTTTCAGTGCTTTTATGAAATCTATAGGGTCTATTCCTGATCTTTGAGGTGAGATATGTACAGTTGGTTCACTAGTAGCTGAACCCTGACTTTGAACCCATATTTCGTAGGATCCATTCGGTGTCTGCACCTTGTAATTTACGTGATTGAAGATGTTAAAATTGTTCTTTATTTGCAGTACAACATTATTATATTGCTCAGGGTAACTTGGTATGTAGAATAAGAAAGAAATAAAATCCATATTACGTGGTTGCGTGTTTCTTCGGTCCCCCATATAACCAGTGCTTTTTTGAATTCGTTCATTTTTAAGAATCGGAATCGTGGAGCACGGTTTTCTTTTTCAATAGGACGAAGTTTGGATACGGAACGCGAACGATAAGTATTTGTACCTTCCCGGTTATTTTCAATTTAAGGAGGGTATGAATAACCAGCCCGTATATTTTACAATATAAACCAAGTTCGTAATGCTAAAGGATCTTTACATTATAATATTGTTGGGAGCTATTTGCAATTTAATCGTATCTTGAAGCGTGTCCTGAACAACATTAGGGATTTAAAAATAAATTACGAGAAAGGAACGCTTGTGGAACGAAATTGTGACTTTTTTTTTAAGGAACTGAACGCGGTCCTTTTACGGAAAACAAACATGAACAAAGCAAATTCCTTAGATGCATAATTGTTTATTCTCCGATTCAGTCAGGTGGGTGATAGCAAACGTTTTGAATAGTCATGAGTTTGTAGAGGCAATAAAAAGTAGATATATCAAATAAAATAGATTGAGAAGTTCCATCTGTTATTGGCGGGAAAAACTATGGCTATGGTTGGTTGAAGAAATGTGTTTCACTGATTGGCTCTACTGAAACATTTGCGTTTGTGATTCGCTAGAAGCTTTGTGACTTGATTGGACGAAGGGAGCTGCTTGTCTGATTGGTTAAGTATGGGTTTATTCTCCTTTGTAGTAGAAAACAAATGTTCGATTGGGTTACTAAGAAATTAAATGGAATTTTCAGAAACATTACGCATTAACATTATCACAATTACTTTGAACATGATGGGCCTGGATTCCTTCATGACTTTTGTCTTGTTAAGGTTTTAAGAACCTTACAATTGGTTATGAATATTTTACATTGTATTTGATCAGATTGTCTATCTGAACTTCAACAGATTTCTTGAACAACTTTTGAATGCATGAATTTATTAATGGCACTCTCAGGCTTAGGCCACGATAGGGTTGGGGAGAGGAGTCAGGGGTTAGTTAGTAGGTACCCGGTATTTAGCTGGTCTGAGTGACCTTTAGAAGCCAGATGATCAATCTCAATTATTATACCCTTCAATTCTGCTTCTGTACCACTTCAAATGAGTCGATAACTTCTAAATTGAAATATGGAAATTTGTGTTCCAGGATGGTACTGGCAGTTTTTATGAAACGAAATATTTTTTTTACAGAAATTGTTAAAACATGTTATTTTTTATCGCGTCTTGTGCGGTTTTTTCTTCGTACCTCTTTTTGTAAATTTTTATTAAAAATATTATTTTGTTACAAATTTCTCAAAACAGTCATAGAGGAAAATTACTAATTACCTTCAGAAAGGATTTGCTACTGAAGGTACATCAATGCTACTTTTAGTACCTTACCAAAGAAAAATGGTAAATTTAGTGTTTTCGGGCCATTTTAGAAACTAATGACTTCGGTCCGTCTCGAGTCCAATAGCTGTTAAGTTTCTAAAATCCACAAACATCCACAACCCAGCCAGTATTCGAATCCCTGCGAAAAAAGTAAAAATGTTGGTGAAAACAACTGAAAGACCCCGTTCGTAACTTTTATCGTTATATATTTAAGATAAAGGTTCAATACAGAACATGAAGGAGCAGTATATTGAAAAGTTTCTTTATATCAGGACATATTGTGAATTAAATGAAGGTACACTCGAAGTCATGAAAAATGACCGATGATTTTTTTTAAGTTCGAGAAGTAATACAATATGGCAACACCGTGTTAATATTCTATGCCAAAATGTGGAAGAAATTATTCACGTGTTCTGATGGTTACGTTTCTACAACATTGCCACATGGAGCAATTTTCCGCTTAATGTGAGGGTGTCAATCATTAACCACATTCACCCCAACTTTTACTGTTAAAAATTGGTAGTAATCCTGCAGCATTGTACTTACACTCCCCTATCTTCGGCTTTACACCCACATAAACTGAAAATCCTGGCAGAATTCCTAACAAATATGCAAAATAAGTTCGGAATATTTTGTCACTGATGTGCAAAGAAGTGTTAAAAGAAAAATGATCGTCAGAAATGGAGTTCAAAGCTTATAGAGAGAAAAATACTGTGCAGTGTTTGCTATATACGCTCAAATACTCGAAGTTCAGTTTCTCGTTAACGGCTGTTTTGCAGACTGTATTTATCATTCAGCATGAAATATTTGCAAGGAATATGAACCTGGAAACTCACCATAACTTTTGTTCTAATGAAAGAAGAGCAATTACACCAGAAGAGACAGGCGCGTATGAAATAAAACAAATTCTCGTATTTACATTAATAGATTAATTCTGTATTTGCTTTTCTGACTTTTTCAGCCAGTTGCACAAAACATTGAAACCTCGTGTTGACTTTAACCACGTGTCATAGACAAAATATCGTAGATAACCAAAACCCCTGCTACTACTTTGTCGCCACCTGGTGTCAGTCTAGCCGATGTAATAAATCTATAGGATCAATGATATGTTTCTGCATTCGATCAAAAAAAGGCCCGGAAAGAGTTCGCTATCTGATACTTCACTTTATTGGACTCCAATAGATCAAAATTGTAGATATTTCGCATGGTTTACTATAACATTATTTCATTCCTATAGTTCGAATGGACTAACACCAGGTGGCATTGTATAATAAGAAAGGATGGGAATTCACTATACATATAGTTAATTTATCTATGACTTAGGGCTAATTTTCAAGCCTGCTTGCGTTGCTTGCGATTAGGGTGGGTAGCCAATTGAAAAACGTGTTACAACACGTAATAAAACTACACCACGTGTTTCAATTGGCTACCCCACCCTAATCGCAAGCAACGCAAGTGGGCTTGGAAATGAGCCCTTATAGATTTAATCGTCGATTAAGGATTAAAGTGTTTTGAGCTTTTAGGCCTTAAAGTATTAGTGAATGTTCTACTCAGTATAAATTTTCTTCCTGGTATATTATATTTTATTGGTGCGTTTTTGAATTATAGTTTCTTTATGTTCTACTGAGTAAATTCGTCCAGATATCATACCGTTACTTGCTTATACTGCAATTCAAATATTCGTATGATTTGTTCTTTGTTTAGTGTGGAATTCTATAAGTACTCCATCCTAGAAGAAACACGTAAAATTAACAATCTTGAGAAATATTTGCAAAGTACAGATACCAACGCAAGCGAACCTTACAAAACTTGTGCAATAGAATTTGACAATCGTAGGTAATTAATTTTAACAAAAGATGTCTCTACAATCGCACTATTAGACTTTTAGTAAAATTGTCTTAAATCTTTGTTTTAAAATTTATCACTTTCATTGTATTTACAAGAGAAAGATAGGTATGGGCGGATTTATGGGGAGGCATAGCCCCCTTTCATTTCAGAATGACTATGAGGACCTCCGGAATAGCTTCCATCCTTAAAGTAATTGTACCCCCAGGGCCTCTCTCCTAAATCCGCTTATGAAGATAGGGATATATACTCTGCAATTACTCGGTTTTTCAATATGAACTTGGCGTAAACAAAGTTAATAACGTACCTTTATCAAATACGGAATTCTGTCGTGACAAATCAAATATTTTTCCTCCAAATATTTTCTAAAGTCACTTTTTTTATACTATGTAACAAATTCTCCTCAATCTTTTCACAAAGTTCGACAGAAAGGTTTCTTTGTAGACATGACGAAACTTTGACTAGAACACAGTAAGAAAATTACACTTAATGTTCTCTGAATCTGTCTAAATTTAGTACACAAGAAACGTAAAAATTATATGTAAGAGAACAGTATTGGGAGTTTGGAGCCTAAGAAGTAACCAATTTAAATTCACGAATTTCTATTGGCTATTCAGCCAAATCACAAACAAAACATACAGCTAGCGCGTACATGAAAAGCCGGTCTTAATGTACGAGTCATATAGAGAGAGCAGAACATATCTCTTTTATTGCCACCTGGTGTAAATTCAGCCGAACTAGGTTTGAAATAATGCTAGTATTTTCTGCATTCGAACCAAGAAAAAAATGCGAATCCAGCGTCTGATACTTCACTTTAATTGCTCCGCGTTAGATTAATAGCGTAAATTCTGCGCATATTGCTTCATTTCTAGTTTGGTTAGACTAACGCCAGGTGGCACAAATGAGAGAGGAAAATAGGAGTTCACTTTCTATAATGATTTTATCTATGAAATTTAAACTGATTCGTAGATTATGATTTAAATGTGTCAGGATTAGAAAAGTTGGTCTAACTAGCCTTTAAAATGTTAAACTTCGATCCATTTCAGATGTCCAAAAGATGAGAAAGTGCTTTAATTTTAAAATTAACTTCGAGAGACACAAAAATGTATTCCACTTTTGTAAAATGACAATTTAGACGACGCTTCCTTGTGATTACCGAATTCTATTTATTTGAATATTCGGTAAGGGAATAATCTTATAATAGATAGGTCTACATACTGTCACACACAGACAACGCATATACATCTTCATCTACCTAATCTACACATGAATATGTATGCATGTTGAGTAATTTCAATTAGTGTATTGAGTTTTTGTAGTCATGTGTGCAAAATTAGGAAGCTGATAATGAATTCGACCTCTACAGCTGAAGAATATCGCTCTCCTGAGCAAAGTACAGTCCGTTGGAAAATTTTATACCAATCTATTTTGTTTCTATAATTGAATTTTTATAAATATTATTCTTAAATATTTTGTTTCTGTTTCGATATTAAATTCAAAACTTCGATTCTAATTTTACATTATAGGGTTTCAAGTTTATTCCAAACTTCAATATTTTACAGTACCTTTACGCAACAGCCTTGAATAAATGGATTTGAAGTTAGCATCAGTATTGATTCACATCTTACAGACTTTTTTGTAATAAATTTCGAACTTTGAATTATTCAATTTGTCTTAGAAAACTCATATTTTGTGTTCACAATTAAAATCTTCTGTTTGTTAATATCGGCTAACTTTAATTTCTTATTATATTTTTATCCTAATTAAACATTTTTTAAAATTGATACTTAGTTTATTTTTCCCCAAGATTGAAAACCAGTTATGGAAATTTTGGAACAAATTTAGATTAGATTGTTCATTCAGTCCTTATGGAACACTTGTCTTGATAACTTTCTGATACATTTTGAATTTCCGTCTTTGTATGAAAATAAAAGAAAAGAATAATTTTAGGAGAAATTTTTGTAAATATATTTTTTTGCAAATTTTCTCAATTAATAAATCACTTATAGTCAGGAATGCGAATAAATATCCTGTATGAGGACGAAATTTGGATAGTTCGTGTACGATTTCTAGTGTAATTTTGGTTGCCAATAATTTATACTCTCTAGCTATCCTTAACAATAAATATAAAGATGGATTTTATATCCTTCTAAACATTTGTAATACATTTCTGCGCTTTTTTGAAGATCCTAAATCGATTCAAAATTATGAAAATAGGAGGTTTGTTCAAAACTTTCCTGTAGTTATCAATTAATCAAGTTTTATTAAACTTTGTAAGAAGAAATTCGTAAATTTTGTTTTCATAAAATAAATTGACTACTCTTTTTCGAATTTGTAGGTATATTTCTAGATCTGTAACATGTGTAAAATTAATCTTCATAAGTAAGCAATTTTGAACTTCACATTCAACCGATAGATGTCATGACCGAATCTGTATGTGAAGAAGATATTTCTTGTAACTTATATATCTTAATAAAGTGTGGTTTACTTATTTTGTATCCGGGAACAAAGCTGAACTTGTATTTTTTTATTGTTACTAATTTTTAATTAATAGAGCATTTGCATTTGCAAATTTTATGCGGTTTATTGTATTTTTCCATTGCATTGTTGTATTAATACGCATTCGAGAACGGCTCGTGAGATTGTAACATCCACTGTTATTCTGCCTTCCGCTAACGTAAGATTAATTATTTTATCTGCTAGGTAGTAAATCGGGAAGGTTAGGTTAGGTAACTTTACATAGTATTCCGTTAATAAATAGATCTTTCTCACGCACGTATGTTTTTATTGAGGGTGTCCGCAGGCTTTCGGGGGGTCCAAGAGATTTCGGGGGTTCCCAAGGGCTTCCGGGGGATCCAAGGTGTACCTAGACATGAAATGTACATTTAATGCAGATAATTTTGATTAAAATTTATTAGTTCTGCCTAAAACTCTAAGTTGGAAGAGTCCGGACCCCCCCTGAACCGATCCTCTACATACACCTCTGAATTCTCTAGCATAGAAACGACGGCACATGACGGAAAAGATGAGATTATTATTTTTTTAAAGCCATGCTTTGTGTCTGAAATAGATGTTTTAAAAAACTTTCTGACACTGTGGAACCCTTTTTTTAATAGAAAATCATAGAATATACTCGAATCATAATAAACAACGCATAATAACCCTAATTATACGTGTAATAAACAGCATATTACACCGATCTGCTAGGATGTGCATGTTTTGCTTCGCAAATTATGGATTGCGTTGAATATGTTTCGCCAGGTGTGAACATTGCTCAGCCAGTAGTCGCAAGACTTTCACGGCTCCCTTTAACAAGACAACAGCGCGACGCTCAGTTTGAGAACCTCTTCTCTCTAAGGACTAATTTCAGAATCTTTTTCATCATGAAAACTACTGGAAATAAATAACTCTATGGCTTATGGAACTCGCAAGTTCATCGCCGCAGTAACAAACGTTCGCCATTGGATTCTATCCTGGGCAATATCAAACCAGTTTTTATCACGAACACCTACTTCTCGAAGAACTCTTCTACTAGTGTCCTCCCAACGACGTCTTGGTCTTCCCAATGGTCTATTTCCATCCGGCCTCCCAACCAGGATAGAATATAATCTTCTCTGTAGTTAGTATGAGAAATTGAATAGTTATCGATTAATATTGAAATGCTGTGTTTTTAAATTTTTTTTTTTTTTTATTTTACTCGGCTTGATTTGTATTCGATTTGTCGGATTGAAAAATATTTTATATCTGTTCTAACTATCCTGTGAATTAACAATTATTTATCTATACTAGGATTGAAAATATACAAGTAAAACGAACATTACAAAAATGCAAACAAAACCTTAAAATTGAAGTAGATTGTTGTAGAAATTGTGACCAATGTGTGTATTTACAACCCAGTTTTCCTTAGACGATCATAATAAATATTGTAAAATCTTGATCTAACGAACATCCATTTTACGTATTCCGGATTTAACGGACAAAATTTGCTTAACTAATACGAATGCCATCTAGTTAATAATATTAACGTTGAACTAAATATGTGCTGTGGGCTTATTTAGCCAGGAAAATTAGATTTAGTGAGTACTGGTTGGTGTTGTCATATTCATGTTTTTTTTTTTTTTTTCTTCGGTTCACAGTAAATTTCGTTCTGTCTTGGAATTTGAATATTACCGATTCGTCGATGACAAAATAAAATATATCTTTTGTCACTCAAATAGTCTACACGCTAACATACTTATATTATAACATTGCAGTGTTATATTATAAATATGATCAGGGGCGGATCCAGGATTTTCGTGAGGGGACCTTTTCGATATTTCCCCACTAAAATTTTATTTAAGGAATAAATTTATCATACTAAGTTTTATGATGGAATGTAAAACTGGTATGACAAAAATTCGATATTTCGATACTTTTGTTTTCGGAAAAAAAACCAAGCTTTCTCTTAAGAAAATTATTGAAATAATATTATTAAAAAAAAAATCTTGCATTGACAAGAGGGGCGCTCTCTCTCTCTCTGGATCCGCTACTGAATCTTATTCAGAAGACTTGCGGAATAACAGACAGACGTAGCCTCTGTTATACCATTAAATCGGTTGTTTACTGTATGCATAATTATCTTCTACAGGTCGTTATTTATCTTTCGGCTACTATTACTGATATCAAAGCTATCAAAACTTTTCTCCTGGCAGCTTGAACAAATGTAATGTATACAGTTATTGTCTTAGGAGATTTTTTTGGATCTATTCCAGTTTAGGGTTTACTTCAGGTGTTTAGGGTGACCATTCACTTCGGTTTCCGGGGGAGTTTCCCCGGATTAAAGCATTCATCCCCGGCTATTTTCCTCCTAGGTTGGAAGAATAAATATCCTTCGAGAAATGATGTTATTTCATTTATGAAGAAACATTTGAAAACGACTTCTGTCTATGGTTACCAGATGTACCGCACTCTTCTCAGGAGTCTTCATTTTATATTCTCTACTTTTACGCTAAGTCCTTAAAAAAAATGTACTCTTTTTGTTATTTCTATTTTCTACAATCGCATTAGGAATTTTCTGATTGACAACTAATCATTTCTAAACTACGAATTCGATTAGTATTGATAAAAAGTATTAAAAAAAACTTCGATGTACTGATAGGCAAAATAAGAAAAGGTAGCCATATTTACTGTTGCGACGAAGAGGAAGTGCAATTATCCCGATTCGCCCCGGAACTCCAATATATATATATATATGGCCACCTTATAGTTTAGTTTCCAGATTATGGTAGATATTCCGGCCTGAGCCTAAAAAACAAAAGTAAATTAAAAATTCAAGTAGACGTTCGTCTGATCATCTTCTCTGACTGGATCTTGGATTTTCATTTTTCGATCTTCTGACACATTACTATCAGTCCCTCCTTTGATTAAACACCATTCGAACATTGTGGATGATTGTAAGTACCGTATACCCATATTGGATTATCTACTGATTCAATTTAGGAATGCTGATTAGGTTTCGATGAGTATTTGAACAAAGAATTCGTGATTAATAGTTTATTCTGAGCACACCACATTTTTTTTTCTGCAACAGTCGGTTAGCTTGAAAATAAGAGAAATAAAAACAAAGTATTTTGCAGTATTTAAGGAATTAAGTTCGGAATTAATTAAATTATGTTTTAGGCAGAACGTAGCCTCACAGTGCGGCGTTTTGCGAAATTAATTATGTCAATGAAATTTATAGCATTTTATCATAAATAATCAAGATTATTTCAGTACATTCAAATAGAAAGAGAAGATGGTTCGATTTAACATATAGAATTAGCCCTGAGAAGGCGGCACAGGTTCATTTACTGTCCTGTAGCAGCCATCTTGACAGAAGCAAATGCCTGGACTTTCTACAGCTCATGTATAGTCTAGTTCTGAGTTGTGTAACCGCGAGGGAGGAGTCGTAGCGTGATCGTTGGTGGGGAGACACTTTTACTAGTCAATGCGAGGTAGGTAGTGAAAGCGCGAGTTCTCGCTGATTGGTTGCGCACTTCCCACTTTACCCCGCGCGCTAGCCAAGACCCCTCTCAGAGGTTTACAGAACTCGGAACTACATAATACCTTGTTCTTGCTTTTCTATACTTTTTTTCTTTTAAATTCTCAGTTTATTCTGAAGAAGTATTAGAATGTGGAGAGGAACTGTCTGTACAGTGTTTTTCTGTAATTGTATAAGTTTCTGAAAGCTATTCCGCATTTAGATTGCATTTTTAGGATTATTTATAACAGATATGTAACATCGCATTTTCGTTTCAAAATAATATTATGGTAATAATTTGATAAAAATAACACTTTTTATTTTCGAACAATAGTCT
>JAGDQP010018022.1:22497-37353 GCA_022664845.1 Lepisma saccharinum | reverse complement strand
TTCAAAGATATGGAATCACTTTTTCCGAAAATTAATTTCTTTACTCCAATAATTAGGTTCAAAAATAAGTAACGTTTTTTTTTTATTTAGGAACCCTCCTTACCGCCCCACTTCTTAGCCTTCTTGGCAGAACTAATCGGAAATAGATTCTCCACAAGATTGGGGCGGGCCATCCCCTAGTTCGTCTCCCCTGCTCGGCATCGAGGTACGGAGTCGATGGGACCTTTTGCTCGTTTACATTTATTAAAAAAAGCACATTAAAAAAGAAAGAGATAGGAGTGTTGGGGAATATTTCTAATGGCTCAGTTCCCGTTGGAGCCCTTTTACCGCGGTTTGGGGGAATTAATTTACTTTATTTTTTTCTTAATTTTTCAAACATTCTTATAGGACTTGAGTTATGCATTATAATACAATTTTCATTTTTTACTATTTTATCTCATCTTATTTGATTTATTTAAAATTATTTTAATTTCTTTTATATTTTTATTCTAAAATTTTAATCTTTATTTAGGTTTCACTCATACAGCCATACTATATTTTTAATTTTCTTATTATTATAGCTGTTTTGTATATCACTGTTTCCTCCCTACGTCTTGAGAATCATATATACCTGTGTTTGTATATAGAAAGATATTCATTAATATGTATTTTCCTTGAGTAATCAAGACTATCCCTTTATCCACCATTCCCATTTATAAAAAACATCTATAAATTTCCTACTTCTAATTTCATTTATAAAAAAACAAAGACAGTCATTCTTCATCCATTTAATCATTCACACAACATATCCATAGATACACAACGACTTGAGTCGATTCAGATCCCTGGGCAGCGGGATTCCTCCTCCAGATCCAAGAATCGGGACTGGTTCCAGGGATTCTTCCTCTTCTCTCTTCCAGTCACTGCATCTTCATGCCACACTTCACAACACACGCTTTATTTTCACTTCACTCGCGCACATTTAGGACTTAGAATCTTCCGAAAGGGAGGGTTTCTATCCATCCAGAGTCTTTAGCTGTCCAAATTGTTAGTTGGCAGCAGTTCTGGGGGGGGAGGGCTATGATATTGATGTAATTTCACGCTTCTATTCACTTATTCTGTTTACGATTCCATTTAAGTTTATTATCGTCCAAGGGATAGAGACGCAGTCGGAACATAACCGTTGATTAGATGGTAAATCTACAAAGTTCGCATACTCCCGCGAGTTCGTCTACCCCCTTAACTGTTTCGTTCATTCACTTTCAGTTCCGGTTTAAGAATTTCATTTTTTTCTATATGCGACATGCTGGTCGCGAGCTGATCTAGGGAATTTCTTAAGTTCTCATCCTCTATCATATTTTTCACTGTTAAATTTTGCAGTTCCTGTCTTAGGTCATTAATCTGCCAATCTACCGTTCCATCTATATTTTCCCCACTTCCCGGGCACTCAATGACCACATGCTTCGGTTTTGAGACGTCACCACACTCGCATAACGGAGTTTCCGTCATTCCAAGTTCAAATAGTTTTGCTCTATAAGGCCCATGACCACTTAAAAAGTACACCGCACCCCTACCCTTATTCCATTGTTCCCATTTTAGTCTATTGTTAACATTATTAATTATTTCAAAAAGTCTTCTTGATTTACTACTGGTTTCCCACAAGTTTTGCCATTTAGTCATAATCGCTTCTTCTATATCCTCTTTTGTATTTGCCAAAAATTCCAAAGTTTCTGTTGCCCTAATTAATTTTTTCTTCTTTATCCAGTATTGAGTTGCCGATTTTATGATCTCCAGGTGCAGAGGTGCTATACCCAAAATTATATTCAGTGTCACACCTGGTGTTGTACTATACGCGCCAGACATTCTTCGTAGTACTGATCTCTGAGCACTGTCGATCTTTTCTGCGAGTTTTTTTTATTTTCCGTCAATCTGTGTGCCCATACGCTTGCTCTATAGGTGCCTATTGCATTAATGATCTGTTTGTGATATTATTTAAAATATTTTAGATGTAGTCCAAATTTAGTATTTGCAATTATTATTAATGTATTCCCAATTTTGAGTATTTTACCTTTTCTTGTTTGTAGTAACGAATTGTATAAAATGTGATTTTAACCATTTTTTTTTTTTAAAGTGAAGGGATTCAATGAAATTCTGTAAAATTTTGTTGTATTTTGTCCTACCGGCCGAGTGTATGCCCACAAAAATTAATGGCCCTAAATCACACTCCTTCTCTTCTGTGGGTGTTCAAACATGGCCCTTTGCAAAAAAGGCCGGATTTCGGGCTTAAATATCTCACATGGGTTCTCATTAAAAAGTCTGAAATTTGGTATCGAGGAAACTTTGCATAACATTTCTTTAAAAGTCGTTCTAATAACTTCAAGTATATAGGAACCCACATACTAAAACTATTTTTTTTTCTAAAATGGTGATGTAACCATTTTCTAAAATTATCCAGGAATGACCCAAATTTAGTATCACTAACCTAAACCAATTGAATCTCCTTTATCTAAAATCACTAATGTATAAAACGGTCCACTTAGCGTGATTCAATCTGGTGGTGTTTTAATAAGACAATCTCTGCAACATTTTTTTAGTTGTAAAGGTAGCTCATGGTTGGCGATTCAGGTGGTCTTGGTGGCTAGTGCGGTAGTCTGGCAACTCAAGGATCGTGGGTTCGAATCCCACCCCGGGCATGGATGTGATTTTAACTGTACTGTCAGTAGTTAGTGATGCAAAAACAAGTATAATACAAGTAAAAACAAGTTGAATACGTAATAACAAGAACCCGCTTAGGGTAAACACATTTTTAAAAAATGTTAAAACCTTTGCTTTCTAAACCATTGCCAGACGGACATGGGGCCGAGACCTGGTCAAGTTAAGCATTTTTTCCTTCTAGTTAATTAGACAATAGTAACTTCTTTTCATCAGATGACAAAGTATAGAATTTGCAACCAAGTCAGAGAGAGGAAGAGAGATCAAAGCCTTACCACTTCCATATGAAACAAGCATTTCAGAGTATTTCTTTACTGAAGTACAGTTTAGTCTCAGCACAGATACTTACTCAGACATTCGCTTCTCCAACTTCTCACCCCTTCCACTGCCAGGCCTAGAGTGGGGCGTGGCTTACCCTCATCAAACCTTTTAGAGGTGGACTAGAATAGCTATATAAAAATACTATTTTTTTATTGGTGTATTGGACATGTTTGCAATTAAAATTATTAGAATCGTTTGTTCACAAGGAATAAAACAAAAAAAAGTTGATCTTTCTAGCGTAATTGGTTGCAAAGTTAGTCATATTGTAATTTAGAGAAAACAAAATAATTTTATTTATTTTTTAATAATTTATTTCTGAAAAACTAGGAAACAAATGTACGTTCTAAGTATTTCAACCCGTTCATAAAATTCTGAAGAATGCTCCAAAACTTTTCTTTTCTATTAAAGATATCCAATTCCTTAGAAAATGAAGATATTCGGTATCAATTTTCTGTCCATAAGCAACAACAGTAAACTTTCTAGCTCTGAGAGAAGTAGAAGACCCCGTTAAAGTGACTCGTCGTTCGTGGGGATCATGAGCTTTGGGGATATTGAATTTGTATGAACTTTGGGGATCGTGAATTTGCAGGTTCATCTGGAACTATACGTTTGACTGCCTGCAACTGAACGTTCAGTGACTTCTTTTATGTGTAGCGACAAGCTTCTTACTTAAAGCTCCATCCTTGCATTCGTGTGGTGAAGCTAAAACTCTGGAAAAACCATAGTCAGGGTGGTCTTTCGTAAGATTAGAACGTGTGCTTACCCATTACCAATCCGAAGTCCGAGACGTTATCGCTTGGGCCACGTGGGTTAGGTGTAAGAGAGATTAGATTAACAATTAAATTAGACTTACGGTAAATATCATCTTTAGAACTAACCTGTGCCTTGATAGGTTGTGAAGTTTGTTAACTGTTGACAAAATGCTTCCACTACAGAGAAAACAATTTGGTAACCGTTACCCAATGCAGAACAACCAAATGTTTGGTTTTCAGCGTTACGTAGAGAACCCCTATTGCAATTGCGGTATAAGATATGAAATTACCAAGTGCACCCATATAAAGATTCAAACTTTATTATGCTAAAATATTCAAACGTTGCAACTAACGATTTAAATAATAGAAACAACAAGCAAAAATTATCTGCCAATAAAATAAAATTTAAAGTTCGAGTATTTTAATATAGCCTCTACTAAAGTTTGAATCTCTAAAGGGGTGTACTAGAATTAATTTCAGCCAATAACTTTTAAAATTACAGTAGAGATTCTCCATGTAATGTTGAAAAACAAACATTTGGTTGTTCTGATTGGGTAACGGTAATAAGATTACTTTTTCTGTGTATACTTCTGGCGCCCCCCCCCCCCTCCTCACCATCGGTTGGTCGCATCATATCATACCCTCTCCCCTTCTTTTTGTGCGTTTTCATCTTCTTTTTTGAAGTGCTGTTGGTTCAGGGACGAAGGTGATATTCTTCTTTAGCCGACATCGGCTCAGTTCAAAGGGTTTTAATTCGTCCAGAAGTGAAGAAGCCGATCCTATCCCGTTATCTCTTTTATTGTTGAAACGGCGAGTTTTTATTTTTTATTATTCTTTTCTTTTATTGCTTAGTTATTCTTGGAGTATCTTATTGTTTTATATTATTCATTAAATTTTCTTTCGTTTAAATCTTCATAAACTATCTTTAAGCTTTGATTGTTGAATTTATTTCGCTGTGTTGGTTAGGAAGTTGTACTACGCCTCTTTTCTCTTTTTTCTTTCCGGTTACATTCTCGTCTTTGGTTGGTTGCTAATAGAGACAGTTCATTATGGTCGTCGAATAGTGGAAGCTGTAACATTAACGGCTGCGATAGAAAGTTACATATATAGTCGAAATGATTATGCACCCAAGTAATTTAAAGTTTATAAATAATAAAGCAGCCTATTCAGATGGAAAAGTTTATGCGATAGCTGGTTACTACAACCTCACTAAGGAGTGAGCGAGATCTATTCATATCCTGCAGTTTAAAGTTTCATCTTCCATATCGGCCCAAACTGGAAGTGGACGAGAATAAGCTAATAGTGGTTTGTTTAGTGTTTGAGTATATGAAATGATTTTAATTAGTATTTGTGGAGTGGAGTGGTTCTCTTCCTTCGTTTTTTATTTCAAATAAATATAATTCATTGTGGGTCTGAACCCCCTTTCCAGTGTGTGTGTTAAATTCAGTGTACCTTCAGCATGTCAGTGGTGTGCTTTTATGGAAATATGTGTGAAGTGGTTGTGATCGCTTAATTTGGTTGGCTTCGGGGGTCGGGCTTCCAGACTGCAGGTATGTATGGTTGATAGTTCAAAACTCTTCTTTCTCTCAGAAATCCAGATCTGATTCACATATATATAGGTAACGAATTTACAGTATGTTTACCTCCTTTAGAAATCATAGAAATTCATACCTTGCATTTTGTATAATGCAACGTTTTGAAAAGCACATCCCATTTTCCCCCTAATCTGTTTGATTGTTTCTTTGGAAATTGCACCATGATTCCGATAGTGATGTTCACTTTAGGTAACCGCAAAATTAAACGTAGCGAAATGTTTATTTCGGGTACAAAGTTTAAAATATCTTCGTTACTTTCGGTAACCGTAAGCCAGACTAAGCGAATAAGAATTGTGAACTTATAATTTTACCTAACCCAAGCTATAGTTTTCATGTTTGCATCATCAAACTAGCGGTTAGATTGTGTTATTGAAAAATGTAAATACGTACTAAATTTGACACAGTTTGAAATATTGAATCTTTTTGCATTGCGTTTGATTTCCTTAAATAAAATAAATGCATTTTACCAGATATTCCTTCTGTGAAAGTTTTTATTAAGAAGTTGGTAGGTTATCAACATAGTGATAATGCTGTTTAAATGTTTTCAACCTTTCGTGATGTCAGTCCGCGGAGTGTTATTTTCCATATATATCTGATAAACTGGGTTCAGATGAAGTTAAGTTCGGATGTTTTGACCAAATACTTTAGTAAATTTTAGAGAATAGTCAAATCAGTTAATTTTATCTAAATTTCGCGATCAATGCTAACTTGCGCGTGACTGCGTTGAGCCTTGTACATTTTAGTGATTAACCGTTCAGTAGGTCTCGCCTTCAGGATTTCATGTACTGGGTGAAGTTGTAAGAAAAAGGTAGGATGTTGGATACCGGAATGAAGTTGCAGTTTTGGACTTGGGTCGGGTGCACTGTCGACCTATTCTTACAGTGTCGGAGTGCAAGGGTCGACTACTGTCCCAGGAACGGGAACTGGGTTCCGCCTGGAGGTATATAGATCAATGTCGCGTTTTTTATTTTGTTTTTCGCGTTTTTGAAAAGTGAGTTATGGTGAAGGCGATGAGAGTGGTAGCTGAATAAGCTGGAATGTTCTATGAATTGACCGGCCTACTCAATGTCCTGATGGTGACCTCTGAATAGTAACCCAGTTACATTAGATCACTAAAATAGATATTTTCTCGTCGATTCTTCGATTGCTTTTTCTGAAGCGCATATTTTATTTTAAGGTTTTTCTTTCTTCGTTCTTCTGCATGTCTTTAATGAGCATCGGGCTCGGAGGATGCAGATTTGGGAAACTGGTGGGTGTTTTTGAGTACTGTTTTCTGTGGGATGTTCTCGCCGATGTCTCTCCACATTTGTTTCCTTTTTTGGTCATTTTCTTCGTGTTTTAGCCTTCTGCTATTCGCCAACTTCTTTGCGTTTTAGCACTTCTTTTCGAACTTCTTCCATGCATGCTTCGTGTTCTAGACTAGTGCGTGTATTGTCTTTGATGGGTGCTATGCTGAAGCAAGGCATCGAAGGGTAGGCACCCGCCTTGTCTTCAGGTCCAATAGCGGTTCTTTTGTGTTTCTTGTGCTTTCTCCTGTGGCGTAATGAAGACTTTTCTCCCGGGTAGGTTTTGAGACGTTATATGACGTTTTGGGTAATTCCCTCTTTGGGCAGCAGGGCGCCACTGTGCCCACTGTCTGCTTTTGTGTCTGCCTGCCTCTGAGGAGAGAGTCGGGCATTACATACTCACAAGAGGACAATATCTTACGTTCTATAGGTAAGCACGTTGTGCATCACTGAATGCTTGAATAAATTACTGCTTGACAGTCTGAAAAAAATCTAAGATATCTGAGTGATGATTGCTTCTCTGGGTACATAACACGAATTTACGTATTTACAGGAATTGAACAACTTATTGACTAGCAATTACCAACACAAATAATCATTAATCCCGGATTAAATACAATATAGTTTATGAAGTTTCCTTTCTTGGTCAGCACATTTCTAATTGCGTTGCGTACAATGAATAAGTAGTTTCTTGCATGACACTTCAGACTTCTCATAGCTGACAGTAAGTTCATTTGAATTCATGGCAACCATCAACCAATTCTTAGTTTGTATTAATAAACTGCCATGTGAGATCATCTGACAAAACAACAGTGACAAACTTTGGGATATCGTGATATAAATATGAAAAAAAAAACAGTTACGTTATGAGGAAACAGTGTCAAGATGAAAATGGAAAATTTGTAATAATGAGGACGAAAATTGAAAATACGAACATAAATTGGGGAAGGTTATACTTGAAGAAGTGAGGCGAATCTTAGTTGGGGGACTGGGCGCATGTGCTAGCACCAGACTTCAGCAGCGAGCGTCCAATTTCAATGACCTATGTGTCGTAAAATTTCGCCGAGACCTTTCGAAAGACCCATCAACTAACTTCGTAGCTCTAATAGTTCCTGAGTTGAAACTTGTCCACAGACGGAACTGTGATATAAAACTTCAGCTGCTAAAGCCTAAAAGTACATTTACTGTATAGTGAATATTGAAGACTATGTTAATATACGAAAATATTTTCTGGTCCTATTGAGGATAAAACACAATGTTTACAGGTATAATTAAGGTTTCGATATCAAATAACGTGTTGATGTGCTTCGGGTATATAAGTTGATGCGGTTGATGAGGGCTGCTCATAAAATCCAGAAACACGAGTGAAAAATAAAAGTATTAAAATCCACCAAAAGTTTTCACACACATTTAATGGAAATTGAGTTACTATAACGAGTGTACAAACAAAACGTAATGAAAATACTACATTGTTGTTAAAAAATTTATAGTTCAATGTTCAAGATAAAAATTGGGGTAAAACTTTATTCGGGAACGTTGTATACTTCTAAATTCATACGCTTAGGTCTCTAACTTTAAAAACTAATCGATATACGCCTTTAGTTCCCATTTTCCTTCGTTTTTTTAGATTGTAGATCTTCGAGTGAGGATTACCATTTTCTATAGTTGCACACACACACACACACACACACACACACACACACATATATATATATATATATATATATATATATGCATATAGAGCACATAACATACGATGTTACGCTCTGTTTATCGTTTATTAAGGCGACTGGCGATTCGTTCTTCCAAGGGAGGCCGAACCAACTCAAAGTTTTTTAGGCTAGCGTGAAAAGCGAGACCATGTCACAGTGACCTTCAATGTAAATTGTCAGCAACGCCAAAGAGAAAGCCAAATACTCTCTCAGTTTTTCCTTCTATCATTTATTCACTCTCTGTTTTCCCTTTTCCTTCTTTCGTTGGGATGGCACGCGATTCGTTTTTTTTTTTTTTAAATTTACTTTTGTTGGTGTTCTGCCAGACATGAGCAAGAAATTTAACCACAGAAGAACTACGGTTCAAATCTTGTATTTCCCTTTTGATAGAATGCGCCAGTAGTATACCTTTAAATCAATAAAAGACGTAGCGGTCGGAGCTCATTTGGTAGAGCGTTGGCTTAGCAACCGCAATATTCTGGAAACGATCTCAGGTTACGTCCCTTCGTGAATGAGGTTTTTTCAGAGCTTTTCCTGAGTCACACCAGGCGAATTCCGGAATGGTGCCTCCAAACTAGGCCCTGATCGACTTCGCACAGCCTTGTCCCCTACTCTATCCCGGCCTGAGCTAAAGTTGTGTAAAGCTCGTAAATATTGTTTTAATTAAAAAGTTATTGATATCATGTAATCACTCACAATAATTGATTATATCAACAATGTTATAAATTGATGAGGTTGTCAAAAGTACAAATGGAAGTTTTATTTTATTTTATTTCTAACTCAGTCTTTATGGTTTAAACCCTGTTTCGTTATTATTCTGATTTAAATGAAAAAAGGTTTATTTTTTTTTAATCAAACTTTGTTTTTGTTATTATTTATTTGCTATAGAAATACATTGTAAAAAATACACTCCTTGTACATTTTTACCCACAAGTTCTTTGAAATCACTCTGGTTTTGTATACACTAAGTGTAAAAATGTGCAGAAAAAATTCCAGGAGTTTGCCGTTCTAAAGATCAATTTTATACACTTTTAAACACTATTTTTATACACTTTGTTCACAATACATGCTGATTCCATCAGGCATACTCACTTTAGTATCAAACATCTTCAAAGCCTAAGACAAAATCTGACGGATTTATTGTGTTTAAGGTAGCCCTGTTGGTTAAACTATCCTGATCTTAGCTTTTTTATATTCTTTCCTCTCGGACCTTTTTTCATACACTCTTACTTAAGTGCACTCAAAATGCACAACAAATGTATTTTCTGTGCAGTACTCTACCTTGCAATTCTTTACTTAGATTTAACAACGTGGCAGTACTCTACCTTGCAATTCTTTACTTAGATTTAACAACGTGTCAATGTAACTTCTAACATAATGATATTAAAACTACACAAATTTACAACTAAAGATAATAAATTTATCTATTTGTCTACAAACTATTCAGTGAGTTCTCAATATTAACGGTAGGTGACTCTGCTGCGCACTAACACTACAGCTTCCTGGTGACGAATAAAGGAACTCACTGCAACTCGCTTTGTTTCATGGAACGAAGAAAAACAACTTTTAACAATATAATTATAACGAGGCTGTCGAATTGTTACTAAAAAATCTTAAAAAAACAATAAAATTAAAGGTAATAAAATGGTTTGCGGATGTCCTAGCCATAAAATACGATATTTTTAATATGCAACGTTTCGCTTATGACTTCTAGGCTTTTTGAGTTGTACATATAACTAGTGTGGAACTTTATGTACTATGTCCATTTGCGTGATACAGTTACCAAGTTTTTTTTTTTTAATTAAGAAAATACTTAGATTGTTTCGTAGTTTTCTTACAAGAATCATTTTTAATTTTCTTCTTATGTCTCTGTTTATAAACTTATACGCTATTGGCGCTGGTGTTTATTTTGAAGATTCAGTTCTGTGCTTTCTTTTCATTTCAACTAAAGAAAGTTCAGAAGCGCTAGAATTATGTTTGATAAATTTTATGGTGCAATAAAACATTAAGTAAGAGAAATGGCTGTGTAATCAAAGTCTTGCTCTCATATGAACTGTGCAAGTGAATTATACCAAGTATAAATAATTCTTCTTTTCATGACCTAATAACTCTTTCCTTTACTGGAAAGTAATGCTATTGAAAGTAACAGTAGCTATATCCATATAAGAAATATATTAAAGTTAGAAACATTTACACGTATTATATAATATGTAAAAAGATAATGAAGTTGTCATACATTACTATTAATTATATTTATAGTGTTACGTAAAGCTGTGATAAATTTAACTAAGCAAATATTTAAGTTTTAATTTGCTTAAATAGTTTTTTTGTTTTTTTTACAAAATAAAAGTAAACTTATATATATTTACATAATACATCCGCAGGAAAACAAACTCATTACAAACAAATTTAATACATTATATATTTATTTTATTTCTGGAAAGTGGAACAGTTAAAGTTAAGTGCGCCCTAGAAAATTAAATACTTCATAAAACGATGAATTACAAGTAAAAAAACGTAGGCCCCAAGTCAGATTACTTTTTAGAACAATATGTCAGTACTTGTCCTGGTCAGTTATATGTATTTGCTTTGTCAGAACCAAAGCTGTCAAAAGGCAATTATAGGAAAAGTGTCCTTCTACCTATTTTGCATTCCTGGTCTTACAAATTGACTTTTTTTTTTTAATCATAAGTAACATTTGTAACGTACGTTTATGTGCGATTCTAGTCTTAAATAATTTTATACTTTTGGGTCACAGGAACTGAAAGTTCTATGTGTTTTATTAATGATGAACATCCAATGAATTGTCTGATATTTGTGGCAACTCAACTAAAATACATTTTATTTAACAGATTCCAGATGAAACGTTACTTTCTAAAAGCATATTTTCTGGAGAATTCATATTTACATTCATATTTTAAACTCACTGCAGCACTGTTCTTCAATATAAAGTGACGTTGAATGGAAATTGAATTACCTCTCTTCTTTATTTGAACTGTATATTCAATTGAGACTCAAACATGAAACATACTTCAGTGCACGTCTAGTACAAATTCCACAGCTGCCAAACCACTAACCTCAAATATATATATATATGCTTTGTCATGTGTCCAATTTGCGTGACTATGTTTGATATTGACTGTAATATAGTTGTCAATGGCAGTAACCGCATTTGCATGCTAATGGTTAGATGTTGATGTCTATGGATTGTGGCAAGCTTCCATAAGTATACTTTACTTTGATAGACTAATTCAACGAAAGGTATCCACTAGTAGTAGCTCTTGTGATCTCACAGATAAAATTTGAGAATATATCTAAAACATTCGAAGTCACGCGTCTGAATGTTCAATATTTAACATATTTTCTCAGTTTTTATAAAAAATGTCCTATCCACGCAGTTGCGAGGGAAAATTTCAGAATTAAAATTGTCACTCTTTGTTAAAACTGGAAGGTAAAAAGGAGAACAGGTGCCTACTTCAAGCACGTGACACGTATTATATGAGGAAATGAAGATAGATATAGAAATAACGATGGAGCGACCGTAGCTCAGTTGGTATAGCATTTGATTTTGCATTCGGAAGTTGTTGAATTCGAACCTTGCGTCTGACCATTATAATTTTTTTCCAGGATTTTTCCTTAGTCATTTCTGGCTTATGCCTGTATAGTATCTTTAAGGTGGACCGTGGTCTGACTTCCTTTCCACATCCTCTCTCCTACATCCAGACGTGAGTTCAAGATGTCTCGAAGTCATGAAATACGATTTAATTGAAGAATAACAGACCCGTATTGGAATGATGGAAGAGATATTCACGCGGGAATGTCTTGTATGGTACGATCAACGAATAGTTCAGAAAATAATGTGTTAAATGGAGTACTGTGCTGTACGGAGCTTAGAGCTACACACTGAATTTTATTATATTTACTGTCTTTAGGCATCTTTGGCTGAGGCCGGGATGGGGTAGAAGAAGATGTAGGAAGTAAGACGGTCAGCGCCTAGTTTGAAAGTACCAACTGAGCATTATTCTGGTGGAACTGACTTTTTTAAACTTAGTTTGGATGGGCAGACGCTGGGTTCGGGGGCTTTTCAAATACGAAGTCAACGTTCTGCTAACTGCGCTATGGCCTATTAGTAGGAATATATTGCGAAGGGATAACAACATATTGGAAACCTTTGAAATTATGTGATTCGAGGACAATGGGGTAAATGAGCATGTTGATGAGAAAGTAGCAAAACCGAAGATAATGAAGATGTAAGGAAAATGGTTAGGACATTGTGCACGCCAAACTCTATATAGAATGATGCTACTGAAGTATGACTGAAGTGAAAATAGAAGAGAAATAACGTGAATACAACTTGGAAACTATTAAGGATAAAATCGTACAAAAGGAAAGGAACAGCACCTGGGCAAATGAAAAGGGTTAAACCTGCTCCCAGAGACACATCATTGTGAATAAAACGCTATTGACGATATCTGAAACTATTCTCTGTTCTCTTTATCTATAGAAAACGTGATACAGTCGCTGTAAATGAGAAAGGGTGAGTAAATAACTATCATGATTACTTCTAGTAATATTTTTAGGCTTTAGTTTCGGAACTGTATTCAGAGACATAGCATGGATCCTGAGTCCGGAAAACGAAATTCCGATGTACTTGTGAAATTAGTATGACTTTAGGCGTAATTAAATATATTGTATGTATATTTCACACCCAGATAGAACATAGAATCCCCAAAACGAGTGGGTCAGTCCTTTTTAACTTGTGGTGTAACGCATTAGAGGCCATCATCGCCAAATTTCTGGGTACGAGTTTCTGACTGAGGGGTGAGTGTTTGTGGATTTTAGAAAGCTTAACGGCTTGAGACGAACCGAAGTCACTAGTTGTTGTTTTTTTAACCTAAAAGACAAGAACCCTTCTAAAGAAATTTCTATCTCGTACATCCCTGACTAATAGTCCTGTACAGTCATTTAAAGTGTGCGTATGTTGTAATTTTCTCTCGTCATTGTATGTGTGTAACCTGTGATTGAAGCTATTTCCAGAGGCCAGAGGCTGTAAAAATGAGTTACATAAACAAATGTCGCATGTTGGCCCTGATGATGTAAAGCGTGTATTAGGTTATGTGGCCAGAAGCTTGACTGATGTCAAGAGACTTTATGCGTAGTTCTGAGTAGACAGTGGAAAACAAAGGACCAATAACAGTTTATTTCCATGAAATGCACTTGATTGACCTGATAATTATTTTTTTCAGTATTGTCCAGTATATAATTAAACATATATATATTTAGTTGTACTTTAACTTACTTAATTTGCAGTTTGCATGAGTTTTTTAATTTGCCTTGCTCCACATTTTTATGTAACGAGAGAAAAACAATCAGTGAGTAGTATTTGTGGGTGAAAGTAGGTGAAATTATCGACTATCGAAGGGAAAGGTCTGGTAATTTTCCACATTCCATGTTTGTTTGTTTCATTTAAGAATGATTTGTTAATTAGCATTGACACAAGGTAACACGTCGAAGGACAGTAATTTGTTTCGTCACTTCATGGTGTGTGGCTGAGGACATGCACAAGGGCAATGTCATCGAAAACTCAGCTTTCCTTATTGTAAATAATACGGTGCATCTGTTGAATTCTACAGCATCTTAGCTCGAAGCTCGACTTCATTTATCTCTTTTACTCAGTATTAAGACTATCAATATACGCATTATTGAGATATCCATTCGAATGATTTTTCGTGTAACCGTTAATTAAACAATGATCTGAATTACAGATAATCTAATAATTATATCTATAACGGATAATCGAATAATTACTTTGTTAAGGTTAATGTAAAGCAAAACATTGGCAGCACAATCTCCGTGTATGTCTAATGTATTTTTATCGTTGCACGAAATTTCATTGGTGCTCTTACAAATTCAAGCCAAGCGAGTTCAAACTTTGAGGGAAGAAAGTTCATAGCAATTCAAGAGTTCATAGCAATCCAAAAGTGCACACATTCCTTTTAGAAGCACCCAGTTATGCTTCCCTGCAAAAATCATCTGAATAAAAGCTAATTAAAGTGTCTACGATCTGTGTCCAAGTTGGAAATATAACAAAAACTTATTTCAGGCACTTTTGGAAGCTACTGCATTTTTTCAGCTGTGAATTTCATAGAATTAATTAGAGAAGTTCTAGTTTAACAAGATTATTACTTAATTTGCAATTAAATACGAGCTTTTAAGAAAATCAATAAAAAAACCTAATTTCAAAAATTAATTTTCACGATATTTAGACACCGAATAAGTTTTCATGAGCTTAGAATTTCCATTGACAGTAAAGGAGATAAAGAAGAAGATTAGAATTGAATTGAATTGAATTTATGGATTTTGGGTACATATGGTTCAGGCCACAAGAATAGTGGATCGGCAGGTGGTAGTTATTGCCAGACACAAGCTGCGTCATCTACAGTAACATAACAATTATACTAAAAATTGTGTAGCTTTTTTCTGTTTCTTTACATATTAT
>JAGDQP010018022.1:555-20590 GCA_022664845.1 Lepisma saccharinum | reverse complement strand
AGTGGCATTGTTGGAATTTGCAAGTGAGAATCTATATGCAGAAACTGAGATATTAGAAATAAACCTCAGCTGTTAGCTATTATTGAAGTTTTCTTAAGTAAACAATACAGAAGGTGAAAGTAGGACTTGACACGAAGGAATATCATCCTTCCAATATAGGAAACGATTGAATAAATCTATACTGATTTACCTACAGGCACGAAATGATTCACTATTTGAAAAATACACGGAATCGAAAAAGTAAATAGAATCTAAGCACCTTTCAAATGATTTGTAATTGATCCATGGTTGCTATTCAAAAAGTTGAGGGCTTTGTAACTAGACTGTGGAGAACGGGGAAGCAAGGTGGTGCTTTCACGAATCATTTTTGCTGTATAATGGGTGGTGGAGGGTGTTCAGTGTTCCATAAGGTAAAAAGTTAGCTGCTTCCCAAAGTTTCAGTTCCTAATATTTCTAAGGAGATTTCTCCTCAAAACAATCAGTAAGATTTCAACACAGTATTGTTGTGAATAGGGGGCTCCATAGTCTAGTGGTTAGAGCATTGGACTCATGTCCGCGTGGTCCCGGGTTCAATTACCGGCTGGAGTCCTACTTTCGGCGTCCACACAGCGTCGTGAGGAAAACTGGGGAGTCACGTGAATAAAGACGTGACGGACACTCGGTCTAGAAGGCCCCTAATACGCCTGTTCGTGGCTAAGTGACGTGCAGTGCTGACCACACTGCCGTCACCGAGGTGGAAGCAGTTCCACCAAGCGCAGACAGATGGCGTTGGGGCAGGTTCAGGACCTATCGGTCTGTAACGCCGGTGGTTATTCTTATTATTATTGTTATGAATAGATTCAAAAAGTCCTTTCGAACGAAGTGCCACTTCAATCATATTACCATGTAAGGAATTTCAAGATCTTGCTACTAGACCTTAGAGAATGAAGCATCACGCCTAAATTTCTCACAATAATTTATCCCCCTCGAAATCAAATTGGTGTGTTTACAGATTACTCAAACAAATCAATAGGTTACAAAATAAATGCGATAAGATATTTTCCTTGTATCATCTGTACACTGAATTAGCAAAATTCATTGGATAGCAGGTCACTGATTCGCGGGCGGACACCACGTGTATTCCACACACCCTACAGGGCTCCGCGACGGCTGCAGTTGTGTTGTGTGTGCCACCTTGTGGGAAGTGCTGTGTGAGTGATTCATGTGAAAAGCTATGTCGTCGTGAGTTGATGCCATTCGAATGGGGCATGGTGGTGGGTGCCCGGCTCATGGGAAGTTCGATTTCGGCGATGGTGAATAAATTCGGGTTCACACGTTTAAGTGTGCCCAGGGTGTAGCGAGAATGGTTGGATGAAGGCGTCACAGTCCACAACAGACACCATACCGGACGTCCAGTCGCCCTCAATGACTGAAACCGGCGACACTTGGGACGAATAGTCAACAGAGACAGGAGGGTGACAGTGCGAGAAATCACTGCCCAATTCAACACTGGCCGCGCTAGAAACGTTTCACAGCAGACAATCCATCGGAACATACGTTCCCTTGGGTGTGGAAGCCGTCGCCCTACACGGGTGCCACTGCTAACCCCGCGTAATCGGACACTTCAGCTTGTATTTGCTAACAACCACCTCGGATGGACACTGCAACAGTGGCGTAACGTCAGCTGGTCCGACGAGTCACGGTATGAACTGTATCATGCCGATGGGTGGCACCATATGTGGTGTAGACCTCATGAAGAGATGGATCCCGCATGCCAAGAGGGCTTGGTCCAGGGCGGTGGAGTATCAGTCATGGTCTGGGGCACATTTACCTGGTATGGAATTGGCCCTCTAGTGGTTCTGGAAGACACGTTCAATGGTCCACGGTATCGTCAGCTGCTCGAAGATCATCTACACTTGTTGACGCCCTGACAATCTTGCGGTCTTTAAAGATGACAACGGGTCGCTATCGCTCCAATGTCGTCAGATAATGGTTCGAGGAGCATGCAGGGGAGGTCCAACGACTGAGCTGGCTCCCCCGGCACAATGATATGATGAAACCCCATTGAGCATATCTGGGATACGTTGAATTCAGGCTCCGTGCACTGGATCCTCCACCCATGATAAAACCGCCTTGGTTTTTGATCTGCAGATTGTGCGGTGTTAACTGCCTCCGGAAGTGTACCAGGGACTTCCAGACTCATTTATCGCTGCGTTCTGCAGAGCCAGAGGAGGCCCGACCAGATATTGGGTGACTGTCCCATGAGTTTTGCTAATTCAGTGTATATTCCTTTAAAGTAACAATATCCTATACTGATTTCGTGCGTCTAGTTAAGAAAAAATATATCTTTCTGTGTAATATCAGTTTTAGTTTCTTGATTATGGAACTCGGATATCTGGAGTTGAGAAGTTCCTCCATTTTCTCTAAGTTAGTTAGTTACACGACATTGATAATTAATGATAATTTGTTACTTCAAAAACTTTAACTGTAATTTAGCTCGGATATCAAGGTATATATATATTCATACTTACCAAGTCAATGATATTTTCAGTTAATCTCTTTGTCCGACTTCAGATCGGTAGTGGGGAGGCACTAGATTCGAATCCTTCTGCCAGCGATCCTGGCTGAGGGTTTCCAGTATTATTGTCAGTTACTCAGACAAATGTGGAATTGATTCGTAGATTAAGGCTTCGGCTGATAGCTTTTTCGTTTCTTCTCCCACGGACAAGAGTAACGTTTCTGACAAAGACATTTGCATACTTAAATAAAAACGCAGACATTTAAAGTTTCATTTCATTCAACACTCCTACGAACTTTTTCTCAACTCCATCCTTACAAAAAAGAAAATATATATCTCACCCGCAAAAACATGGATCTTAAAATAGATATTTGAGTGGATTAATGAAAAAGTTGGACAAGATGAAAAGTTACGACAAGGTTCCTAAATTTTTAAGTACAGGTGAGGCAATGGTGGATTGTAAATGAAACAAAGTTTGTAGTTTCCTTCGAGATAAGAATATACCGTATTAAATAGTAAGTCAGTGAAACATGCTGTCTTACGACGATGGGGTCCGATTATAGTGGTTCCCTTCCACATATCAGCGAACATGTTATTTGCATTCTTTATACACGCACGCTTATACATTATACTGCGTACGCTTTTAATTCAGATTTGTGGTAGAGAAGAATCCACGTCGTCGAAATTTTCAATGGAACTTGAGCCACATATTACATTAAAAATGTATTTCTGCTCTGTTCAAATGTATAGGAAAGGGCATAGATTATTTTACGTTTTAACAACAAAAACCTTTTTCAGGGCAAATACTCTAAGTACTTGATCTGTAAGTCTACGTAATTGTCTTTAACAACAGTATTATTTTTTTTTACAAAAGCATAGAATATGAAGCTTTCATAACGGAAATCACTTTTTAAAACTAATTACAATGTTGAAAGAAAAAGTTTGTTGCTGGGAGAAAAATGCATGTTTTCCGTGTATTTCCGTGAAATGGTTTTATACTTACTTTTCAGGATAGAATACTGTAGTATTTTCACCTGTGTCATTTATGGATGCATCAGTCTTTTAAACATATTATCTAAACAAAGTACAAATAGTGGACAAACTGCAAGCAATCCAAAATAAATTGAATGGGAAGAAGGATATAATTACGATAATAACAGAAAGAACCATTTGAAGAGTGTATTTTTACTGTTTCAACCACTTTTGCGTGCTAGAAGAAGGAAAATTTGCTTTTAGCAACTTTAGAAAATTCTGCATCGTAGTGCAAACTCTTTTTAACATTTTAGGGGCGTCACTTTCGTGTCACTTCTAGAACAAAACAGGTGTAGGTAGGCCTATTTGTTGGTGTGTAAGCAAGTGTGGGCAGCAGTCACTCATTCATTCATTTTCTTCTCCCTGTACGTATTGAAATCGAGGCTAATTCAAAGCAGACAACGGTTTTTACTTCGCGTACGTGACACGTAAGTTACAGGAGTTCCACATATTTTTTTTTTTTCGTGTTGCCTTGTTGATGAACTATATTGCCAACTCGGATGGACTTTCTCTAGTTTTCAAATAAATTTATATTGTGGAGAATGTTAATTCAAAACTAGATTTACTTTCTTCTGGAGAAATGATTTCTCATGTACACTTGTCCTTTCATTTATTTATTATTCTATCTAAAATATTTGGAATGTACTGGCATCTATGGACTGGTCTGAAGGATGGCCTCGCAGCGAGGACAACTTTCCGGAAAACGTACGGTTAGACATAGGAATCACCTACTTATGAAAGGCAGACGGATTGTATATTTAATAACAAGATGCACTGTTACTCTGTAAACTTCTGGTTATCGGAATGGCCATTACGCTTGCTTCTGTGTGTGTGATCATAGGCTTCCATTGAGGGTACATTTAACTGGGAGGAAGTTTACTTTACGAACAACTGTAGGTTCCGCCTTTAGAAGCTCGTGTAGGACGTTAATAGCAATGCAATCAACCATTTCAATATGACCAACAATAACGTGATCTAATGGCTAATATCACTGATTTCGGTGAGAGGGAAGTCAACCTGGTCCTAGTTATAAATACCATCCCGGTATTAGTCTCGTATAACTGAGAAGAAGCCCTGGTAAAACCTCAACCACGATGACCGGTTGTTCGGATCGATCACAGAACCTTCCGAATTTAAAGGCAACGTCCTACCAAATGAGCTTCGGGCGGTTGTCGCTTTGCTTCAGAAGATGTGATCACAAGGGTTATCGTTTAGATTTGTCACTGTATAGCGTAGAACATGGAAGTTGTTCAAATCAGTAAATATAAATATTATTTAAATAATTTGTGGATTCAAAATTACTGTGTCCTTTTGATCCTATATGGCTCTCAGTTTTTATAATATCATTATTTAAAAGTCAAGGCATGATTGCTATATTTCCTTTCACGTGTTTGAAGAAAACCAGAACTTAATAAGGACGCGCAACGTGGGCTGTTAAAACCGGAAAAGTGCTGAACAAATTGTGGCTTTTCTTTCTTTACCATGACGAAGTCAACACTTCAGCTATTTCTTCTGTTAAATAATCAGAAACTGTACACTTAAATAACAAAATAGAAAATGTAGACAGTAATGTTAGTATTATTCCCGATTTTCTTTGGTAATAATTTCGCTGATAAATGAATTCAGTTGGCAATCCTGTTCATATAGTGCAACTGCAATATCTTCACGCAAGAAAGTGTTTTGTGGGGGACAAAATAAAAGATCGGAAAAAGTAGTTAACAAAGAATGTGAGCAATCAACCGTAATAAAGTAGTAGCGGGAAAAAAAAATAGAAGTGTTGTATTAAAACTAGCACGTAGTAGAAAACATAATAAAAGAAGCAATGAAAGCAAGTACGAAACAAAACATTAAGTAAAAGAAAAATGACTCTAAGCCATAGTTTCTTTCAAGTTTTGGTCACTATAACAAGAAAGTTAACGTATTTGAGGTGTACAAAAGGAGAGAAAAAAAATTAGAAATTCTATGAGAAGCTTGTTGAAATGTTTTATAAAAGAACACACGCTTATACTAATTGCAATGATCGTTGTTAGGTATCTCGGAGCATTTGGTGTCAGTTTGGCAATAAGTAATAGGAGCAAGGTAGTTAAAAAAAATGGGCGATTCTTATTATCTTGAAAACGGACATAAGAATTTTTAACATATGAAATGCGAAACTTCATTTAGGTGGTTAAAGAACCAGATTGATTGACACGAATGAACAAAGCAGCTACGATTTTAAGTTGCTGTACCTGCGTGTAATCGCAGGCAGAGAACGTTCCATATGATTTGTCTTAGCGATAGAAAATTTACCACTCTTAGTGAGCTCCTGTATGTGTGAGAAAATAACTAAATAACGCTGCTTCTTCTTTCTTGGTGAATGTCCTACGGATTGACTTGGACATTATGATTGGTGAATATCCTCTTACATTGTTAAAAATCCGAGAAATGCTTGGCCTTCCAGATATTGTACTGCATAAGGTAAATGAGTAATGTAATATTTTCTGAAACAAATTTACACGTTATATTCTGGGAAGTAGAACATTTTTTTCCAATCCAGCAATTCTGAAAGAAATCGGACTGCACCTTCTGTTATTTAAACGTAAAAAAGAATATTATAAAAAAGACTGTTGTTTATACATCAAAGATGCCGATATTCTCAATCAACGCTGCATAGTGTGTTAACTTAGAAATTGTCTAAAACGTGTTGCTATTTTTTTTTTCTGACTAAATGGTACCAGATTCGCGTAAATAAGTCCGTTTTCTTTTATTTTTTTATTTTTTATACAACCTGCATTGTCACTGACAAAATTGGAATTTCATACATTACTTTTTTGTTGCTGTAATGTAAAAGCTGTCCCTTCTTACTGCCGAGCCGTAGCCTAATTGTTATGGTTGCAGATTTGAGATTGGCACTAGGATGCCACGCACGTTCGAGTCCTGCTGGTGGCTATGCTGACTTTCTTGGCGTGGAGGTTAATTGATCGGAGTGGTCCGTATTCCACTTTACCAAGAACTGTAGGTATCATTTCAATTTTATTTATGAGCATCTGAGGCTCATGCAGAACAACTGTAGATCCCGTCCTTGGAGTGAATTGTTATTAACGTTCTAAAACGAGCTGCTGATTTTCTAGGATCGAGGTCTGCAATTTTTGGTAAAGTGAGCTCCGAAACACTCCGTTTAATGGACCCCGGCGTGATTTGAACCCGTGTTCACACGCACGGACAGTGAGCGCGCTAATCTTTTGGCCATCCCGAGGTCATTCCGTCCTAAGATTATCATTAGCTCGTTTAGGACGTTAATTCTTTAACCAACCAGAAAACGCAATGGCAACACCAGGAACCAGATTGTGTGTTGGTAATCCAGCAAATCATCATTAACGAAATGAAAGTAAGAGAACTGCATTTCCGTGCATTCCCAGCACATCCTGATCTAGAAGGACGTCGTTTCTGGTTTATTCGGCTCTTTACTTGTTTTGTTATGCGGTTCCCGTTAACCAGAGCTAGAGAGAAGGAGTGACAGCATAATGTATAGAACATTTTTCTCTAACACGTCAGAAGGTCTGCAAGTTGATTGATATGCAGGTGTGCTCCGTTACTTCAAGGTTGCTTTCTTCTCTTTTATGCACGGAAAGGAGAGGAAAAGGTCGGAAACACAGGGCGAGAAAGATAGGAATGCTTGGCTCGTACTTATAAAAAGCGATCTCTGTCTTTGGCATCTTTCTTCTTCTTCTTCTTTTTCCTGCTATCTGCAAATGGAACAAGCTACTAACATCTTAACTTTTTTTTGTAGTGAACTTGTGAAGACATTGGAGGTGCTCAATTTTATTCGAGGAAGGACGAAATCAACCATTGGCACCGCAAAGCGAGTAGGGGAAAAGGAGACTGAAATTATCATATTATCCTTGCTCCTGCAACGTTAGCATTTTAGAAGTACAAGAAATTCATAATCTACATTCTGGATTTGTGCCAACACTTCCACGAATACCAAATGTCACCTTCTACATTCAATCGCTCTCTTCTTCTTCTTCTTTTAAGTTATACCTCCCCCCTCGTTTGCCTTCCATTTAAATATTAAAAGTTTCTTTTTTTCTCTTTAATCCTAATCTTTTTAAGAAGTCATCCGAACTTTTTCACGGATCGACAGAATTCTACTGTTTGTTAGGCTCTCGTGAACTGTTCCGCCACAGTAACAAAGAGAAAGGTCATTGTAACAAATATGCATTATTGGAGTAATAAGCCTACAACCCTAGGCAGATTTTTGACGTTACTATTAGTATCATCATCTCATTTCAAGCGCAGCCTGTAATTCATCCTTCAATATGCAACTTCTTCTTATGCAATTATACAACTACTTTTTTTTTATCAGTTCTCTATTTTCAGCAATATTAGCAATCTTTAGTTTCTTTAGTTTTTTACGTAGATTTTTATTAACATTATAAATTCTGATTTTTTATAGACTTTTCTTTAGTTGACAATGGTTTGTGGTGTCCTCAAATCTTGCATCATTAATTTAACTCATTTCCCGGCGTTATACAATAATGAAATTTTGCATAGCAACGTAAGTCGGGTAACAATATAATATTTCATTGTTAGCTAATCATCTCTGATTTAGATGATACCATCTAAACAAATTAATTGTGGGTAATAAGAAATTAATTAATTATTAGGCGATCTACTATTTATTTTAAAATTTAATTTATTTATGGCTATTATAGCATCTATGACTCAGGCTTGGATATGGTACGGGAAAGGATGCGGGAAGGAATCGACCAGAATCTAAGTTGAAAGTACCATCCCGGCATTTTGCCTATGTGACTTGGGAAAAGTCCTGGGGAAATCTATGCTAGTATGTTCGGCCGCTAGTGTCGAGCGAAGGACCTACCGAATGCGAATCCAATACTCTACCAAATGAGCTTCCATAATAATAATAATAATAATAATAATAATAATGTTTTACATAAATATGTTCCCTTCAATATAATTGTTATGCTTAACAAGAATATTGGAATGCAATGACTGTCGTTTTGCTTTACAATTGTACGTCAAAGCAAAACTTTTATATGATAAACTACAGCACGTTTGGCATTGCAAGTCTGTAAACTTGCTACAAGCTTCCACCAATGTTGCTAGTTAACAAGTGACAAATTTGCTACCAACATTCACATCAAATTCGGTACAAACTTGTCCCATCAAAGTTACTAGAAATCAGTCTTGCCAAAATCTTGGTGGGCCCACAAGCGGAAAAATCTTGACGGAAAGTAATTAACAGTGCTTATTTTCTGTTGGTATACATATTTAGCCAGACTTCGTCCATTACTTCATGATTATATTGTCCTTCTCGAGGAAAAAGTCACTAACTGCATTTTCGGTTATTTTAACTTAATGGGCTTTCCATAATGTTCTTCCCGCAATTTTTATGTAGAAAAAGTAATTTACTGAAAACTATTGTATTTTACCATAGAAACTGAGTAATGGAATTCATTAACTGCAGTACAGAAGTGTTCCTCCTTAAAGAAGAACTCATCAACTCAGTGATTATTTTCTAACAGATGTTAGTGAATTTTTCTTTATACCGACGATATATTAGCTATAGTTGCTAATTTTTTCAACTGTCTGCAGTGACGTTCGAACCTAGAATCTTCAGTGTTTGTTGTCCGTCATTGTAACCACTAAGCTATAGCGGAACTTCTGACTGAAATCTGTTTTACTAGTCCTTTTATGTTGCGAAGATTGTTTATTAATAACCAAGGCTTCAATTCAACAGAGATATAGTTGATTTTATCCTGTGTTACACTTAGAGCTATGAAGCCTGCTCAACATACTTTCTCAGGAACATCATAATGATGTGTATTTACTTTACTGCTCAGGTCGATGTCATATTGCGTTTTTGGTCTTTGAAAGAATTATCTAACCTGAACTGTTTAACGTATTTTCGTCAAATGCGTACGATTTTGAAAATTCTGTAAAATGAAAAATACAGTAACAAGAAAAGAGGAGCAAATATTTATAAGTACGAACAAAAAGAATTGAAGTATATATATATATATATATATATATTTACGTAACGTAGGCTTTTTAGATAATAGACACTACTATTACGCCAAGCCGGAAGCCAAACACTTTGGTACCGTAATTTGTCCTTCACGTAGCTAAGCAGATTACTAACAGAAGCCATGGATTTTTGTTTTTCAATTTGATGCGGCGGTTTATTATTGCTTATTTTGTCACAACTCTGTAGCGAACTTAATATACCATATTTGTAACAGTAAACAAAAATCAAGGCTCATGCGACATGTTAATCATCAATTTTGTCACAAATCTGCAACAAAATGGCGCGTGAAGTTTATCACTGTAAGAACAAATCAAGGCTAGTTCAAACTTAATATAAATTTGCGTGCTATCTGGGATGATCTTTATGCTCTGAAGCATACAAGCGAAACTTTAAAACTGTACAATTCAAGTTTCTTATAAAGTCTTTAACTTTCAGACTGATAAAAAATTTATTCTGTTTAACTTATGCCTTTTGTTGCTGACAAATTATGATCTGAATCCCCATCAGAGAAGACAAATAAACAAACAAAATACTTTTTGGCATTACAAACTGAATCGGATTAAAGATACAAGAATGTTAAATCAAATTCATGAACTCTAACTGGAAAAATTCGACCGGAATATTATATAGTATTTTACGGCACGATCGTGAAACAGAATTGCTTTACGAATAACCTACAGGCAGAAGGTGTGTAATAAATATTCTACGCAATAAACATTTACTATCCTAGTGTTGTAATATTTTATCTGCACAAGAGAGAATTTTGTAAAACCATGGAAGAAGCTGTATGAAATATAATGAAATAGCGAATATTGTATATCCAGACACCATACGTTGTAATTGGACTATGGGACCAATTGGACCATTGGACCAAATAATTAAATCAATCATTATTTTAATTATGAAAAATATGTAGTGAAATGTTAAAAACAAAATTCCTTTGCATTAGTGACACAAACATTATTAATTCTTTTAAACAATTACTTCATGAAACCTTGAAAAAATAACTTAATATTACCAAAGATAATCTCTTAACTATGTTTTGACCTAAAGCTAAACCGTAAAAAATATGCCTTTATGTGGCTCAAAGAACGTCGTCATTGTGTTCTCAACTAGAAACAGAAAAACGAGCCAGAATAAAAATATCAAATTACATAGAAGTCGAAACTGTACGGGTATGTTATTTGTAGCTTTGGAATGAGCATGGAATCAGGAAACTACGGTAACAGCTGAAGGCTTTTCTTTGTGCGGGGTGGGGGCGACTATTTTCCCGAAATCTTCTCCATGGCATCAACTTTAAAAATCTTCTTAAATTATTTTGTTTACTAAATCTTTTAAACATTCCTAACAAATCTGTAATGCGGAATGACTTAGGCCTACAATGACTGATGAAGTAAATATATTCTAACGGAAATTAGTCCTTTGCATGAGGAACATGAGTATTTCGAAATAAGTGAATAAGAAAAAGCTTACTTCTTTTGCTAGTTCGAGTAACGCCCTTAAAATTGCTGCTTTGTTATCTTTCCAAATCTGCATGCTCCATGTGCATGACATGTATCTATATTTCAAGGCATAAAGTCATAAGCTTTCCGGTTATTTACATTAGAATCAGTTGTAGACCTGAGACAACCACGTATTTATTTCTTCCACAAATTATTTCATCTAATTATGTATTATGTTGTTATGATAATTGCTCTTAACAAAAAAAAAAAAAATAATTGTAAAGTTAGTGAAAAGTAATCTCACGATTTTTTACCAGGTAATCTTGATTTTTTTTAATGAAAAGGATGTAATATTTCGTAACCACTTCCGACGACCTTTCAAAGCAAGGAAATCTCTGTATGGCCTTAGGAGACAGGGCGTAGGCCTCTATCCTTGCTTGTCGCGTAATAACAGATCCTGATGAACAATTTACATGTAATGAATAATTTGACACTGGCATTTTAATCATTAAAGCTGGCAAAAAATATCATAGGCTTGGATCATTCACATTTAATTCTATAACATTATATATTTTTCTTTCTTGTTTTTCCAGTTCTCTCTTTAAAAAAAAAAAACTTTCATGCTGCTATCGAAAGAGTATATTTCATGAACAATTTTGTCAAACCGAGAACAAAAAAATAAACCGGTTTTGGTTTTGTTGTACAGTACTATCACCTACGCAAAATTGACCTTGTTTTCATTAAACATCGTTTTCTTCTTTCAAATTGTATAATTAAATGAACCACACCCGCTTGCAATATTGCATGACTCAAAACTTTGACTAAACTAGTAAAATGACAATACACGTAATATAAGGCTCCCACGTTGGATTAAAGACATACCTGGTAGCTGACGACCCCAAACAAGCCAACTCCGAAGCACTATTGTTTGAATCATTTGATCTCTAGGATATTTTTGGTGATCTCTTGAAGCATTGCTGTCGTTGCATCCTCAATCTCTTCTGCACTCGCAAATCCCCGGTCTTTCAACAGACTTTTGATGCACTGAAATAGGTAATGCGAGAGAATCGGGCTGGTGCCAAATCGGAAGAATATGGCGGTTGTGACAAAACATTGACATTGTCACAAATAGTCGGTCATCAGCTTTTCTGCCATCGATCCTTTCCTTTCGTATTATTCCTCGCAAATGCCACGAATACACGGACCTGCTTGCATGCTGTTCCAGCACCCATATGCACCCCCTGCTCTTAGGCTGTTCCATCAGTAATGGCATTCACACCCATTTTCTCGGAACGTACTTCGTATATAGCGAGGAAAGTGACGAATTTACTCTATTATTTTCAGTTTAGTTAATTAAGACAAGTTATCACTGAAATGGTTCTAGTTCTATCGTAGTTCTTCTCACCAAGCTTTTAGTCTCTTCCTACTTAATCAGGAATATTTTTTAGAATAAAATCATCTCAGAAACTGAAACTCTGATTTGTGTACTAAAAGAGAAAGAAAGTATGCAAACAGATGTTTAAATAATAGTCGGAGGTGAAAAGATATGCAAGAAGTTATCAACAGTTGACACCTCTTATGTACAGAAAATATGTTTGGATTAAGACCAGCTAATGCAGTAAACATAATGCAATACTTTTGACCACTACAATTATAAATATCCTCTTTGGAGTTTGAATTTTGAGTTTATTTATGGCCTTTAGACAGGCCGAGGTAAGATAAGGGAAAGGATACGGCAAGGAGTTGGCCAGGGCCTAAGTTGAAGGTACTGTACCACCCGGTATTTGCCTGATATGACTGAGGAAACAGCCTGGAGAAACCTCAGTCAGGATGGTCGGCCGCTGAATACGAAGGATGTAAGAGGTAAGTTCAAGACCAAGAGATGCTACTTACCTCACTGCTAATTTTCTCTGTCGACCCCGCACCCCCCCACCACCATCACCAACAAGATTACATTATAAATCCAGCGTTCCTCAATTTTTAAAAATAAATACTAAAAGATATTTTACTGGTAGCAATAACATTTGTGGTTACTATCAATACTGTAATTGCTTGAGGTTGTTAATACCAACCTGCAGCGTCGCCGACTGAGATTATTCTTTTAGATTATTCTTAAATAAAAGGATCCAGAAAAAAAAACATTAGTTAAATCCAACCACAAAGAAGAATCTTGGGAATCATTATTACTTACTGGCAAAGAAAAACCTTCCGAATAGATAGAGTAGAATATGAAGCGACATTGACACCATTCTTTACTCTCACTTTTATCATTTTAGAATCCTGCAGTAACTTGTTTCTGACCGTCCTCTCGTCTAATTTTGACATTTTAGCAATGCTTCTGATTGTCAGATGTAAGTTTCTTCAAACGATCTCTCCAATTATGTCCCTTACAGACTTTAATTGCTCTTTTTTTTAGTATTAAAAGAACTTTAGTACGGCCAATACTTTTACTCTTAGCGAGATCTTTTTCTTAGATAAAAAGTAAAGATAGATTGAGTGTGTGAAACTACTTTGAGGGAGCTTCTGATGAAAGTATCAACTTGTTGTTAGTGTAAAAAGCTTTGGTAAACTTTGTATTTTTAGGACATTTTAGTAGCTAATCTTTTCCGCTCGTCCCAATCTCATTAGCTGTTGAATTTCTAAAATCCAAAAACATCCATGCCCCAGCCGTGATTCGAACCCGGAACCTTGGAGTTGTTGTTGTTAGTGATTTAATAGTACAACCAACAACTATTTTGGTATTTACCACTAGTTTGGAGTGAACTTCATTCAATGATGACCTTCAAATCAACTGTACTAATGAATGCACTTATTTACACTTGCACACAGATAATAAGCCACTGCGAAGGATGAAGTCAGGGTCATTCTAAGAAGACTCTCATTTACCATTAATTCAAGGGTCAAATTAGTGCCAAACCAGAAGAAGGTCTCAATTGAAATTTGAATTGAAGATTTGCCAAGAATAATTAGTAGCTACAGTAAACTTGTTTAGGACTTTAGGTAATGGTATTACGTCGGATCTATAAGGAAAAGCGGAAGTGACTTAGAAATAACATCATGCATCTTAATATCACAAGACCTTCTTTTCTCAGGACATATGTTTTGTCAGTCAGACTCTTGACGTTTAGGTGTTGCTGGCCATAACTTCCACCTCCTTTCCCCTTCATCTCGTAAATGGAGTACCAGGCTTCTTGTTTTCCTCCAACCAGTTTTTATATCTTAGTTGCTACCTTCATTTCTATGCTTTACTTCGAGTTCTCACTCTTAATAGAAAAGTGTGTTTGTGTCGGTTGGTGTGTTGTGCTATGTTTTGTTGTGGTGGTAGTAGTGTGTTATATCTACAAAAGAGGTTGTTCCTTCGAAAACTCAGGAGATTTCTCAAGTTTTTCATTTGCATTTCAGGTAAACGCCATCCATGTGTTATTTCTTTTAGGTACAAACCAGTACACAAGCAGTGTCATCTCATAATGTTTCATCCGAGTTTAAAAAAAAAAAAGATTTGGGAATATCAACGAGGTTTACAAACTGTGAGTGGAAAGCAAAGCATGATGTGTTGCATTTTAATTTATTTTCGTTTTCGAACTATCAGCAAATCTAGTTCTTCTTTGTGGTTTTCCCAATCCACTTCACAGGCTGTTTTCTACTGGGGGAGGGGATAGGTCATTAACTAGGAGGGAATGTACTTTTATTAAAGAAATGGTAATGACCAGAGATCTTCGTGGATTGTATAAATTTGCCATTTATAAAAAGAAAAAAAAAACTGCAGATGCTATATACTTTACGTAAACTTATTCTGGCAACAGAAACCCACTGAACTCTTTGAGTAGTACATTATAGAATGCTGTAGATTTAACTTGATTCTAACTTCTAAATGAAGTTACTCACATATACGCCTAAATTCTGTTTACTCCATAATCTGCACGTATCCATTCCAACATGCCTATAACAGAAGATCACTATTCTATGGGATACTAAACACTATCCTATGAAACTGTAAAAATAGGTAGCTGACTTTTGTGCCACGTGTAAGTTAATGTGAGCCGCCATAGAAAAGTGTAAGCAATAGCCTATATGCTTGGTATATTGCAACAGTTTGTTACACGTGAACTTGGGTGTGGCACATGTGAAACAGAAACTAGTTATGTTGCTCGTTACTCCATATTACACCTCGATTCGTACAGTACATACAGATCTCGCTGTACAGAGAGTAGTGTCCGAATTTGTAGTTTTTCATCACTGTAGTCAGGTGTTTAATTAAGTAATAAAGCACCTGGTGTATACACGAACAGTGCCCAACTCTTTATTATTTTGGTAATAACGGATTTTAACTATTCTAGGCGACCTATCTTGTATTGATTGCTGAAGTATTTTCTACAGTCTGTTGTTTATTTCAGAGTACTACGCGTCGATGGTAAGAAATAGTGTTTGATAATGTATTGGAAAAAATGTCTGTTTAAGCAATGATGGCCCATTAGCAACTTTCACATGTTTCATACGATCTCAGAAATGAAGTGACTCTCAACGTCATTCACAGAATTTCATAAACCATTATAGATGAATGCAGTGAGCAGGTCTCGTCCCTTCACCTCTTTAGATTTTGTGTAAACACTGACAATGTAAGGCCACGCTATCCTGCATCCAAAGAGTCTATATAGAATGTAGGTGGTCTATACAAAATATGTTGTATCTGAATCATAAAAAAGTCTTGATGTATTATTTTGTTCTTTTAATTAATGGAAATATACGTTACGTTTGGGAATTTCGAATCCCTGCGCGGAAAGAAATCTTACTGTCAGCTGATCACGTCATGTGCGACGTTGCTATTAGTACAGATCTTGCCTAAACTTTCTTATGTGGCAACATCAAATGAGCGAGCTGTCTTTTATAGTAGGGTTTGACAACAGCCGCTCACATTCGTGTATTTGGGAAATGGATATAAAACACAACTTAGATACATACAAGTGCTAATAAATACGTAACGAGTGCAATTCTATCATTAATTTGGGTAAGATGGATTCTCTTCATTTTCTTTTCACAGAAGAACAAGCAAATAGCACCTGCAGATGAACAAACGCTGTATCGGTTCCAGCGAGTCCGTCGAATTTCAAATTGGGGAATGTAAATCGAAAATTCGGAAGGAAAGGGGGGTAGCAGTGTTTCAGATGTCCTGTCGTTAACTAAACGTAAACATTTTCAGGCTGGTGTGTGCTTGTGAATTTTGGAGTAACAACACCCTTTTATTACAGGGGACTGGCGAAAATATTGATCAGTTCATTCCTTTCGCACGCAACATGGTGTTTCCTCACATTGTACAGGAATTGCTAGAAATTCACATACACTAATAAAAAACACAAATAAATAAAAAAGTGCAGGAGAAGAAATATGAATTTCTATTATTAGTACCTCAGCTGATTTAGTATCTCTGATCTGTCATTTTTTTTTTACCAATTTCTATTGACTTTATGACGGTGTTTATCAAGGCATCAGCTGAGTTGATAGCCAGAATAGATATTGTGACTACAGTGTAACTCTGTTACAGCTTCATCGGTTATAACCTACTCGAAGGTCCCGCGTTCGAATCCCGGCAGGGGCATGGATGTTTGTGGATTTTATCTAGATGTACTTGTATATGGTCGAATCGTGACGGGCCGAAGTCAAGAGTTACAAGACTTGCCCATATAAAATAAAGCTTTTTTATCGGTTATAACATCATCTCGTCTAAAACATCAGGCAATCTGTGGTACCAACTTATTCTTCATAACGACATAAACCTTGGTTACAACCACAGTCGGTTATAACGACACAATTTTTCAAGTCCCTTGGATGTCTGGATTGAATTATATTATGATCTTTAGGTATCTAAGGCTCAGGCCGGGATAGGAGAGGGGAAAGTATTTAGGAAGGTCCCTTGGCTGTCGTTATAACGGAGTTCTACTGTACGTTATTGATATTGCCATTCAAAGTAGTTTAGTCGAACACTCAGCTTTTTGCTATGTTATTATTAGCTGACATTGTAATGTTTAATATAATTACTTATTTCTAAAATTCTGTTCAAGTAAATTTGAAAATTAAAACAAATATTCTTCTTTAGCAGAGATTCATTTTCATTAGGTGAAAGTTGAATTGCTGTACAACACGTAACAACTAAACTATGTTGACCGAACATGGAAAAATGCGCCAAAAAACGTGCGTTTTTAAATGTATACTTTAAAAAAATGTTTCTTCATAAATTTAACACATATTTTTAGGTAAATAACATGTTAAACATGTCACTGCGTGAAACAATCGAAGACGTGCTAGGTTTACTCCATGGATCTATAAATGGATACTACCGTATTTTTACTGCATCAGACATCATGATATGTTATAATATAATTTAGTGCCGAGAAGGATAATCTGTATCAGAAAGATTTCGTATTCAATTTCCAAAGCTCTCTTCTGTTCACTTAAACTTCGTGGAATTGATATATTTTTTTTTAACAGAAGCAAACTCTATATGATGTATCAACTGTTGCAGGAGTGGATGGACCCCAGATTCAGTCTTTGTAGGATGCAGAAGTGGTCAGGCCCAAAGGAGCAGTATTAAGTGTTGAAATACAAGAAACTTTTATCCCTTCTCCTCTAAGTCTCAACTATACGTATACATTAATTAAAGACCGAAATTAGTGCTTTGTTGTTTATAGTCACGACCGCAGAGAATATTCCTCGTATTGAAGTTCTGGTCCTGGAGGACAGAAGGCGAGAGGATCGAAAGAATGTTGACAGAACATTTGAAGTTATCGAAATGTCAGTTCACATTGGGCTCCTCGACAACTGAATGAAGAGGTGAAGGTCTTCAGCATGACAGTTCCAGTGATTTTGTGACAGGGAACTGTGCTACCAATGGACAATTGTTGGAGTTCGTGATTACAATGGATGAAACTTTTATTCTTCGCTTGAATCCAGGAACAAAAAGACAGCAATGTTGCTCCTCCACATTGAAATCCATCGTTGCAGGGCAGAGTCAAAAATCGAAGAATTTAATTTTATTTAAGGCCTTTAGGCATCTAAGGCTCAGGCTGAAGTAGGAGAGGGGAAATATAGTTTGAAAGTTTGCAGTTCCAAAGTTATTTCACATTTACTTACTTACCGTATTTCTAATAAAAGTAAAACGGTGCGAACAATTGGTATGCACTTCGTATGTAGATGTTGAAGAACATTACTCATCAAATCAGTCAAGAAAATATGTACATCTGATACCTTGTTAGTCACTAATAGAGAGAAAGAGGTTGAAGCGAAAGTGAAATGCTTGCTATTCTTAAGTGTTTACATTCTGTCTGAAGATGCCGGAGAAATAAACAGGAAGGAAATATGTTGACCTTTCAAAAATAGGTGAGCGTGCATGCATACTCTTGTGTGTTTCGCTGATGCAGATAACAAGATGTATTAGCTTGATTCTAATTTTATTGTTTACAACAGTTCTTCTAGCTCTAATAATAATTAATTAAATATTTGTTTCAAATAAATGAAGTCAAATGTATTCACAGCTAAACGTGGAATATGGCACACAAGTAAAATTACAACGTAGATGAAAAGCAAAGAATGTAACAAGAGAAAAGAGAAAATAATTCAGATTTATTGTGGCATACCTTATAAAAATGAAACAATATTACTTCATCCAGTAAGATTTATGATCTCCTTTAGAAATATAGTTGTAATATGATCATTGTTTTGAAAAGGCAACGATGGTTTGCCAAGTTGCAATGAATAATTATTTCATTTTAAACAAAGGTTTTCTGTTAGCCTTAATTAGGGCTATGATTAAAATGTTTTGAGGAGCTGTCCTGTAGTATATTTAATGTTTCAAATGATTTTTTGTCACAAATTAAAAACATTCTTTTAACGTTTTGAGTATGTTCCTTTTCGCAACCATCGTTACTAACATACTGAAGCATATTATCGACATTTTCAACTCTGTTTAGAAGCGTAATAATCGATTGTTTGTCTTCCGACATCATGGCAATTCAAATCTTAATAATAGCTGAAACAATAAATCTAGTTTAATCAATTCAACCCATAAATC
Source organism: Lepisma saccharinum (assembly GCA_022664845.1). Taxonomy (NCBI): domain Eukaryota; kingdom Metazoa; phylum Arthropoda; class Insecta; order Zygentoma; family Lepismatidae; genus Lepisma; species Lepisma saccharinum. The sequence goes on along the minus strand of JAGDQP010018022.1, from coordinate 1,526 downwards.
AAACGTTGCTAAAGCATTTTCCAACCCCGCACATTGTGATGCACTCGTCAAATCACTGCCAGTGAATTAAGATTTAGAAGCAATTACGATTGGCAACTTCGGAACGTTATTACGGTGGTACCAAGACTAAAACCCTGACCATCTTTTAACCATACAATTCCCTCCAGAAGAGTGCTCACTGGAGGGATGTTGTCCCTCAGATATGTGAAGAACTTTGGCCATAGATGTCTGTTTAGTCCGTAGAAAATAAATAAAACCGAACCGTGAAATTAATATAGATCAATTTACAGCTGCCGTGGCCGAGACTCGAACCCGTATCTCCCAGTTGCCAGGTGTTTATTTCTGTGTTAACTTCAACATTTATCACATACAAAGTTCTCTTTGAATAAATATAATAACTTCTATTCTTTCGCATTGCACAATTGCGGAGGAATCCTTAACTAACTCCGCCTGTAGTGGAGTGCCTGAGTTTCATAACCAGCAAGCAGCAATGAAGGACTGGGAGAGTGTAGAGGCATCAGAAACATTCTACATACACGGAGAATTGGCTGTGCCGTGTAGTATAATGGACAGCACACCCAGCCGGAAACTGGGAGGTTCGAGTTCTGGTCATGGCGGCTGTCAATTTTTCTGTGTTAATTACCACATTTACTACACACAGGGTTCTCTTGTGGAAAAACATGTAATAAGAAAATTGAACCTTGTTTTATGAACTATCCTTTCTTCGCTTTTACTAGACAAACATCCAGATGTTTCCTACATGAAGAATGTCGCTTTCAGTAGAGGGCCTACAACGTAAAAATAGAATTCAACAATCGGCCTCAGCCAGAGTAGTTTAAAGGTCATAAATAATTTTAGAAAAAGTTACGAATTTTGTCTTAAAAAATTGAATAATTGGAAGGAACATAGACGGATACCCACTGAAAAGAAATGTGACCAGTATTATCATTGACTTTTGTCAAATATATAAC
>JAGDQP010018021.1:16398-37356 GCA_022664845.1 Lepisma saccharinum | reverse complement strand
TCATACATTAGAAAAATGCTAAATGCAAAGATAATTCTTACGCGTTGTTACCAAAGTTCTGAACTGCAAATCATCGCTTAATTTTCGATAGAAAGTAATTACGTATGTAAGGATTTTATCACGGTTTCGAAAATGATCAGAGTTTCGGGGTTGAAAATTGACATTTTGCGTTTTATAGATTGCTTTCTGAAGTTTTAAAACTTTTTCCAGACATATTATTTTCGCATCAACAGGCGTGCAGCACACAGCCCTGTGGCAACTAGGAATGTCCCGGATTTCCGATAGGTAATAGGGAGGTACGCGAATTCGAGCCCGCTCCCGGCTACCCTCACTGAGGGGTTACAGAGTTTTCATCAGACTCACAATATCAACACCAGGGTGGTACTTCAGTGCACTAGATTCTACCTTCCCCATCCCTGCACCGGAAAAATGAACGTCGAGGGATGTCATCTCTCGGACGTAACTGAGTTGTGACAAAATTGTCTATTCAGTCCAAAAAAAGGAAATTTGAAAGGAATCCAGATTATGGTAAGAACAGAACAGAGTAACCTATCCTATATCTCCTAATTTAGTTTGACAGAACCAACTGTAAATAATTTCAGCTAATCTAAAGCAAAGAATGTGTAGCAAATCAAAAAATCAAGAAATTGAATGAAGAATTCGCGGGCATGAAAGGCATGCTTACTCTAATGCGGAATACAGCTTTTTTTTAAAAAAAAAAAAAAAAAAGATGTAGAAAAATTCAACGATGTGTCTGCATGGGGTGTCTTGATGAGTACATTTCCACGAACTAAGCTGAAGCTTTTTAATTCTGTTACAAAACATTACATTTCTTCTGCTACAAATGCTGAACCTAGATCTCCCAGTTGCCTGCCTAGTGCTCTACAATTAAGCTACTACGGCCACGACCAAGTTCTGTGTACCTGAGTATTCCTTTTGCTTCAGCTGGGTGGAAAGTAAAGACAATCGACTACAAGTGGAGACTTTTAATTCAAAAACCTTTAATGAAGAAAGCCTTCCCGGAATTGTGTAACAGGAAAGAATTAGACCCTAGTTTCCTTCACATAAAGACCTCGTTGATTTACTTGTAGATCACTCGTCCGGAATCGGGGATCCTGCTTTCATTCCCAGTAGTGGTAATTGATTATTTTTCCTTTATTTTTACACAACTGGATTACCGGTACCATTAATGATATATTTATGTAAAGGAATGTTGCATGTAATTCTCTCGTACCATTCCAGCATTTGCCTCGTGTGACCGAGGGAAACCAGGGAAACCCTCTGTCAGGATGTCCCGACCCGGGTTTGAACCCGCGTTCTCCCCATTGCTAAGCCAATGCTCTAACACTGAGCCACGGCAGCTGGGTATAACTTATTTTGAAAAATAATATGCAGGAAAAGTCATAAAATGCTTTTACACCCCTCAATTTTTCATTTATCGCTTCCTGATATCATCATGTTTCGAAGTACTGACATGAAGCACAAAGGTTAGTACGACTGGACATAGAAAGATTTCATAATGATAGTATGAAAAATTCGTATATGGGTCCCGCAATGGTAAAAGAATAAAAGGGATTCACATTGACTATTGCGTGAATAGGGAGGGGAAAAAAATGGATTTTCTAAAATCGAAGTAAATACCGTTGATAACGATAATTTCTAAGTCTAATATACGCTAATCAATGGTGGGTCCCACAAACATACAGCCTGTCAAGGATTCCACAATGGTAGACGGATGTAAATATATATATATATATATATATATATATATATATATATATATATACAGGGTGTAACACAAGTCCCTTGTCATAGGCTAACTTGGTTATGAATGCAGATACGAAAACATGTCATAGGGAAAAGTGACTGGAAATGATCAGTTTCCAATCTAAAAAAGTGGTATTTTCCAAATCGGACCAGCCGTTTGGGCTCCACACTGGTGGAGTGCCCAATGGAAACGAAAAATGCAACGTTGCTAGTCGTACAGTGATAACCATAGGCTCATAATGTCATGTAGTAATGAAAGGGAAAGCAAGGAAGAAGTATGCCGGAGGGAAGGAACAAGAATACTACACATCTCGGTTACAATTATTACCGTAGTTGGGTTCAGGGGTGGGTAGAAGTAGGGGTGATGGAGTTCGTAGCGCGTTAAAAGTTGAAAGTTGTAAATGTCTTAACATGTGGGCCAAATGTAACAGGTGCGTTTCGGATAACAAAAGATAAAAGAATGTTCCAATGAACATGGGTCCTACGCCGCCTCGTTTTCGAGATAGAGGGTTGCCAACTTGGAATCCAAAATCGCGTCCTGACCAGTGGATTTGAAGACAAAGATGTGGACAAACGTCGGTAGGTTATTCCTGACACCAAAACAAGCAATAGAGTCCTCTTCAGGTTGTCGAATTCCGGTGGCTGTAAAATATACAGGGTTGCCAACCTGGAATCCACAATCGACGTCTGACGATTGGAATTGACGAGAAAGACGTGGAACCCTTCGGTAGGTAATCTCTGAGATCATAAGAAGCAAGAGAGTCCTCTTGCATTGTGTTAGAATTCCCGTGCGTGTAAGAAATACAGGGTTGCCAACTGTGTGAGGCATTATCGAGTGTCACCCCAAAATAATTTATGAAAAAGGCAGCAAATGACACATGTACGCTGGTAACCTGATACCTACGGGAGGGGGACATATGACCAAACACACATAAGCAATGTTGCCAGTCCAACACAAACACATATTTCGTTAACTGGAACAGATTCCATTTATCTCATGAAAAGCTGTTGTATAAGTAGTGAATGAAATTAACCGAAAGTTGATTTGCCATTGTTGCCAACTACGGTAGCTATGAAGCTTGAAAATTGCCTATTCATTTCCGTGGCTTGTAGTGAGAATCTGGAACTTCTCGTCGGGAACTACGCTCCGGCCTTGGTTAACCTTTCCCTCTCCCCATACCACCACGCCAACAGCCGTAATATCTTTTTCTTTCTGTGTACACTGGAATATGAAGGTAATAAAATGTCAAGTTTATTTGGTTTAATTTCTAAAGTAAAGTACATACCTGTAACTATTAGATACATAATTTAATGCATGAATATAAATACAGTTTAATAAAAGGCTGAGTATAAATGTGTAATGCAGACAATTTTCCGACAGGCAGTATTTACATTTTGAAACAATGAGAACTCAGTATATTTCAAAACATACATTTCTTTTTAACAGTGAGATATGACAGGTATTTTGAACAGCTTATCTAAATATTTTTCTCTTTGCACCTGTTTTCCTTCGAGATGTAGCAGAAGCTTCGTACATTTCAATGTGAACGCGTGTGTATGTGATTCATGGTTGGTTCAGTTTATACCGATACCGTTTATACCGTTTACAAGTTTATGAAGAGGGGGAGATGGGTCCTGCCCGTTTCCCGTATCAAATTAGTTTTCTATTTTGCATTCTGTTTTCAATGTTGACATTGGGCAGATTTCCCAGTGAGTGTATGAAGGTGTGAATTTTGTTCAAATTATGATTTTTCTTTATGAAAAGTGGACTTGGTTAATTAATAGAACCTTCGATATAATTTGTTTAGGATAAATCGTACACGTCGTTCACGTTACCCAAAAAGTCGAAAGGACTGAAGGTATCCAATGATATTCTGGGCCTCTATAAAGAAGGAAGCACTAAAATATATGTATAATTGTCCACCGAAAGAAGGCAAGAAACTTTATTGCTACTTGGTAATCAGCCTAAGGTCAACAAGTATTTGAATGCAAATGTTATGGCCCTGTTCTAAATTTCCGTTGCGTATTGATGGTTTGCTTTGCCCAGTGGGGAATGTACAAGGGTATGATTGCGATTTTGCCTTGTACTTAGTTGATGTTTTCGATTCGCTCTTTTGGGGGTTGTCTGTGATGAGGAGTTGGTCGACCTATCATGGGGGCCATGGTTGTGGTTTAAGTTTCCCCACGACATTTGTGGTGGTTTTGAGAATTGTTTTGTTGAACTTTTCCTGTCCGTGCAAGGCGGTATTTTATTTAGATGTGTAGTTGTTGGCGGATAGTTCCAGACAGGGTTGTCACCTTGGAAAGTGAACTCTAGGCCACTACTACTTCTAGATTAGAATTCAAGTGATTACAGTGAAAGTAATAGTCCAAATATCAGAAAGTTATGTTTGCGATGAAGTACTTGCTAGAAACAATTACTCATAGTTGTATATAACTAATACGTACTTTATTATGGAATTGAGTAACACAATTATATCGGATGTTATAATTGCCGATTTTTCCTGTAAGTTTTAAGAAATCAGTATTCATGTACAAACCACATGGGAGAAGGTCTACTCTCTCGATATCACAAAATATTCACCAATATCTGGGATAGAATAGGAAAGACTTCGTTGTGTTATTTAGTTGTTATGATATGTCAAATATACGTCTTGAGCCTCGTGCAAGTTCTGAGTCTCAAAAATTAAAAGAATGAACATAAAGAAGGAATATTTCGGCAGGCAATTTACAGGGGAACGGGACAAATACTTTTCTCTTAAGAGTAGCTGTCTACTCTAACTGGCTCCACGCACTCGCACAACTTTCAGTTGGTGCGCTCTCTATTTTTGTTAAGTCAATATATCTACACACCCAAAACGCGGGGGTTCCGGGAGTGGATTTTACGCCCGTGTCTAGTCTAGTAATTTTCCATAAATAGCTTATAGAAGAAATATTACCGAAAAATGTAAGTTGATTTCCACAAACTTTTCTTGAACTTCCTGAATTGAGATACAAAGGTTCAAGAGTATGCTTTCTTACAATGGACACAAAATTAATCATTACAGGCAACCTGGGTGGTGGATTTATTTGGCACCTTATAAAGTACATAGTAGCTATAGTATGTGGATGTATTTAAAAAAGAGAAAGAAGAAAGTCACGTGACCAGTTGGAGCTATAGTATGCGGATGTATAGAAAGTTGGATGACGTAAACTTGGCAACACCGTAGGTAAAAGTTCAGGTCAGTGAAACTATGGCAACATTGCAGGTCAAAGTCCTGGTCACTATATTTCTTATCAGTTACACGTGATATTGATAAAGATTAGAGTATATAGAGGGCAGTGTTGTTGCATCTATCATAAGTAGCGTGGAGCTCTAGTCATGCGGAAGCATCAGGAGCATCAGTATGAACGTGACGTTGAAGAAGAAGAAGTTGAGTTGTCAGCGGAGGATGAGGAGGTAGTAGATACTTTAGCATTACTAGGTAAAGAGGTTGAAGAAGAAGAAGAAGGTGATCGAACAATATTCAGTTTCTTAAAATCTGCAGGAAAAATGGAGAAGATCGATGTTCACTTTCATTGTTATCATCATCTGTAGTGAAAGATGATGATATTGAAGAGGTATATTCTTGTATAGTTCCAAGGAAGCAGGAGCAGCAGTTGAAAGGAAAGAAACGTGTTCTGGAGAATGTGAATTATCCTGTGAAGAAACGATTGTTTTATGGGAAGGACTCACCAGTAGAAGATGAAGATAACTCACCGTCAATATCAGGAGGAGAATTACCAGTGTTAGTGAGATCAGGACGAGTATTGTTAAAAGCGGCAAGACCATCTATAACTAAGCTTAATACAGCAGCAGCAGCAGTCGTAGCAGCATCGTCAGGATCATCAACATTGGTGAAATCTGCCCGAGTACTGGTGAAAGCGGTTCCATCGTCATCAACAGCAGCAGTAGGAGTAGGAGAAGGTGTAAGTAAAAGAACATTGAAAATTTTCAAGTGCAGATGTCAAAATAAGGGTGGATAAACAATGTATACGACGTGTATTAAATAAGTGGAATCCTAAATCGTACTTAATTTCCGATGGTTGTTTTAATGAAGAAAAGAATCAAACTAGTCATGCTTGTTTAGATTATATCAAGCCTGAAGAATTAGTTAGTGGTGAAGAAATAGAAGAACATTTTCGAAAACGGGTGTAATATTTGATATTGAAACCATCTACAATAAATGAATTGTATGAAATATATAAAGAAGATCATCGTGAAGTGATTGATGATGTTGATGATGAAGTGATCATGAAGAATATGAAATTTGGATTATATCGTGTAGTGAAGATATATATGTCTTCAGTGATTGACATATTACATAAAATAGATAAAAACAGAAAGAAGGAGTGAGAACATTGTAAGGAAATAAGGAAAAACGTGAAGTGAAAATATGTCTGATTATAAGTGTACATTTTGTGTGGGGGTATATATAACGAAGGGGTGTGTTTTGAAAACGTTTAGGATATTTTTAAAGGAAAATCCTATCCGATGAAATGACTGCAAATTAAAGGTTCCTCATAATAACTATATATATGTGGAATACAGGAAAAGTGTTGTCAAAACATTTGCTGAAAGAAGTAAAGGATCATGAACTATTTATGGAGTATTATAAAATTTATAAACGACAGGGTCATGTAAGTATTTGTATGAATACTTTTTTCAAAACTTGTAGAGAATTAGTTCGGAATAGTGAATTTATCGCACAACTTATACCGGATGTTGTTCATGAACAATTGCAGTGGAAAAGACTTTAACCCTGTGTTTAGAAGAGTACATCATTGACATACAAGGTTTTAAAATATCTTCAAATGGGTTTATTATGAGAGAATTTTGTATAGTTTCATCTGATGTCACTCTTTTATTTCATTGCTTAGTAAATCTTCCGTGTGAAATTACAGAATTGGGATTAGGTTATGAAAAACAGGTGGCTTGGCTAACACATAATTTTCATAATTTAGAATGGGACACTTCAAACGGATATAATGTAGCGCATATTAGAAAAATAATTTTTTAATTGTGTACAAGTGAAGCTACATTCTTTTGTATAGGTCTTGAAAAAGCACAATGGATTAAGAAACTATTCCATTTGAAAAGTGTTTGTAGTGTAAATGAAAGAGAATGTCCTTCATTGAAAACAATGAATTTCAACAGCAGAATGTTAAAATGTACATATCATAATCCTGTAGAGGTGAATGGTTGTGCACTAAGAAACTGCTTACAGTTGCAGTATTGGATGAAAAATGAAAAATCAGAAAATTTTGTTGAAACATTATCTGTCATGCAAATGTAAGAAACATGTGCAACTTGTTTTTTATAAAACAGTTTACTTATTGTTTGTAATATATACTAATAATAACATATTCTTCTTTATTTTATTTGAAAATACCCTTAATAATAAAAGGATTATGGAGATCAGATAAATAAAAATAGATCTGTTTAAATTTATAATAAAACTTTTATTTACATTTTTGTTTTCGTTTTATAATGTTTTTTACAAACGATTTTACAATTACATCATTTTTCTTAAGATTTGTAGTATGAAAGCAGATATTACATTTTTTCCTCGTACACTAAAATAAATGAATACAATACAGAATAATCCACAAAGTATAGAATTAACATGTTGAATTGGAGTTATGTTTACTTTATATATTTTGCAATTATGTTTTAAAAATTTTACAATTGGTTTAGTAGGTTCATTTGCAAAACTATCAAAATATTTTCCTCGGCCATTTTTATCAATATAATTAGCAGTCCAATGCGTTTCAGGAGCATATGATGGACTTAAATTTATAATAAAAGCCGCTGGATATTCAATTTGTTTAGGTTACGTATCTGATGAATAAATTCCAGTAAGCGTTACTGCACTAACACAGTCTTGTAACACAACTTTTAATATTTCATCACTCCACATCTGGATTAGTTTCAATAATTGGTATTGGTTGATACAATGTTCTATCTTCAGGTAATATAAAAGAACGTAAATGATGATATGATAAAAACTTTGTATATACTGAAGCTTCTTTTAACGCACACCTAAAAATTGTAAACTGATGAAGAGGATGAGCACAATTTTGCGATGGAAAAGTTAAAATATTATATTTTGGACACTTAATATCTTCTAAATTATTCACTGTTCTTTGTAAAATAGACTCTAGAAAAGCTTTACGTGCTTTTCCATGTGTGTATACACTTTCACTGTGGGAGGTATACCTAGTAACAATGTTTTTAACTTCCTCGTATTCAACTTCGCCTTCAATCCAGTCTAAACCAAAAACATGCTTACTTAAATATTTATTTGCAAATTGTAAACTCGGAGAAGTAATTTTCGAAATTAGAAAGGGAGGTTTGAAAAGCCAGGTTTGAAAACTATTGACATCAGGATTAACTATGGCTAGTGCTTTCACTATAAAATTATCTTCTTCACCGCACTCAAACGCGGAAAAGTGTACGACGGTCTTCAGGGTCAATCTCAAACTGAGTTAGATTTAAATTATGTTCTCCGCATATCCATTTCTATCTTTGTCTATCTGAATAAGGAGTCAAATTGAGCGTAAACAACACATGTAATTGAATGTGCTAAATTTTCACTGACCCCTATTTTTAGATTAACAGGAGAATCCTTATTAACATCCCATGTAGAATCATCTAAAGTATTAGTAGGAGAAAGAATAAAAGCATAAAGAGTATATCCATGAGGGTAATCAAAATATGTGACCGTATGACTTACATTTTCATGAAATATACCAGTTCCGGAAAACAGGCTGTGATAACTTTGAACGTATAGATGATTTGCATAATCAGGGGTAAGTGGAGTGGGAGGATAAAATTGGGAGCCAACTTGTACTTGCAACTTATTAATATTAAAAGTTTGAAAGTTGAATGGATTTTCATGGTATTTTCCATTGAATGCAGTATTTGCAAGAAAACTCTTTAGTACATTTGCAAGAAATATATTATCAAGATAATATGAAATAACATTTGCAGGAATAGTATGTACTCTTGTTTCCACTCTAGTTAATGGTAATTTTGCTGTATCATGAGTGATAAAAGTGTTTAATTGTAAAGCTAAATCAGCAGAAATATTAATACGTCGAACGTATAAAATAATATCTTCTAGTTTAACTTTAAATGATGAATTTTCAGCAGCCATTAATCAAAGCGCATCATTAGTTCGTTTTAACTTTATACGAAGATTGACTTTATTTGGAAGAATACGATTTAATCCAGAAATATCTGTATGAAGTCATCCATACATATCAAAGGAAACACTACCGGCAGTAATTGATTTCCGTTTATAAAAACCAACATTGTATTCATGACTATTAAAATGTCCTGCAGTATCCTTATACCATAATGCAGTGGTTATATGAGTTTTACTTGCATCTTCAGAATAATTATGTAAATTTTCAAAATATGATTGTACTGAATATGTACCATTTGACGAAGAAATGATTTTATCATTTAAAGAAACAGTCACATCAGTAAATAGTGAATGAAAATAAATATTTAGAGGTGCTACATTATCACCCTGTACAGGTGGTGGACCTGCTGCACCTACTTGTAAGTTATCTCCATTTCCTTATGTTACTTTACACTTAATATAAAGATAAATATGTGCAGGAAGAATATAATCTGAAGTATGTCCTTGTACAAGAAATTCTATAGGTCCTTCTGAAGAAAGTGATGAAATTGGTCGATATTCTACTAATTGGGATGATTGAATAACATTCTGTGTCATAGGGATAGAAACTAAATCAAATTCATTCATACGGCATTCATTACTTTTTCGTAAGAAATTACATTTTTAATTGAACATATCTCTAGACTTCTTACAAACACGTTTTCTTTTCTAATATTGGTGGTCCAATACGTACAGGAGCTTTACGTTTACGTGTCCTTCTTTTAAAGTTACCACTAAGTAACTGACCGATTATATTTTCAGCTTTTGTTCTTAAAGTTGAACTTGCTTCACGAACTCTACTTTTAAGAGACTCTTTAATAGGTCGATTTTCAAGCATATCACCTGCAACTTGAATCCCTGTTTATAAAGCTTGTCTTCCTACAGCTTTTGCCCCTCGTTTAATTAACGGCATAGCAAATCGAAATAACCCTCGAAATAAAGTCCCAATCCCATGTCCACGCTGATAAACAGGCCCGGCAAAGTAAGGTATACCTCTACCTCTGTGTAATATACTACAATTTTTCAATTTAATGATGATCAAAATGAGCGTGAAGTGCTACTGTTAGAGTGAAGTGTTCCAGATGTGAATGTTAAATTTCGTCCTGCATGATCCTTTAGTAGTATTTCTACAGTGTCAAATTAAAACTTCAAAAGTAGAAAATAATCTACATTTTGAAAAGCTATGGTTCGTACTTTATGATGATGATTTCTATTCATACTTATAATTCGTAAAAGAGGCGTTTTGTATCACCTACAAATTGATGCTGAATAATATCAGAATATAAAAATACTTGATGAGGATATCCAATATCTAAAAATGGTTGTTTAGGAACACGATTATCTTTTAAAATATTAATATCAGATTTAAAACCTAATTATAATGCTAATATAGGTGATAGACGTAAAGATTTTATACTGTTATTAACTTTTATAGTAACTACATTTGATTATTCAAATTTTATATGATGATTTATTTAATTTAATTCGTCTAACAACTGATGAACAGTTGAATAATATCCTTCAGTTATTTCATGTTTTTCATTATCATACCATATTATTTATATTTTGACCCTTAATTACATTATCACACGTTATAGGAATATGAATTTCACTTAATCCTACCATCCATGATTTTTTTTAATGTATACGATTATTAAGTATATTGAAAAAAAATGTGATGGACTATTATTTGCATAAGTTTGAGTGCTTCCATTAGAAGAAAGTGTAATGTAAAAATGATTATCACTACTTTCAGAAATAATTTTCTTTTAAAGTGTAGTGTCACGCTTGACGTTACAAATTGAAATGGTAAGTCTTTTTCCGTGTGCATCTTTTAAGTCTACATGAAGAGTATCAAAATATTTCTTTTCAACTTTAATATGTTGTGAACAATCAAATAGAAAAGATTTATTTTTTCCATATTGATAATCATGAATTCCAATTTTTCTTATTAATTTACCATAAACAGGTTGATTTTTTACTATATCAATACAAACATTTATTTCTGAAGGAATATGATAATCGAGATTTGTATGAAAAGTGCGGGAACATTTAAAACCCGTGGTTTCTTTTTTGAATTCATTCGATAAAAATTAACTATACGTGTATTAACTTTAAATTAATTAGTAAATCCTAAAATATTTTGTAAAGCAGGAGTGATTGCAAAAGGATATTGACGGTTTGAAATTCGATTATAGGAAATATAAACTTTATCTCTAGTCTTTTCATATTGAATAACAATAGGATTTTCTTTTACTAGTATAGGACTATCATTCATCATACGTTCAACACTAACCATTTCGACATTCTGAATTTTTCATTAAGAAAACTATCTTCTTCGAACATATGTAAATTTTCGCTCTCTTTTCCTGTCTGTTTACTTATATTTATTTGAAAAGTATCTAAAATCGAATGTATAGAATCATAATAACCGGGTGGAAATTTTATATTATACCCTAGCACATTTTTATCTCTCAATTGTATAGTAAATTCTTCTTCCATTTGAATATTATAAAAACTCCATGGAATAGAAAGTCCGCTTAACGCAACCACTCAATTTCCTGTTAAATGAATTGGATGATAAAGTTTTATAGTATATGAACTTGTTGTATTTTCAAATATGTTATTAGAAACATTTCATGGTAAGGTAACAAAATTCCTCAGCTTGTTCATCAGAGAGCATGTTTACGACTGAACTACTTTTTCTTGAACTCAACTATTCGTAGATGAAGGATAATCTAACCATTTTACATAAATCCACCATTTTTTTCGTTTTATTACTTTTTCAATTAAGTAAGTTTTTCTTTTTTTATAAATACTTTTTGTAATTCTTCATGATAAAATGAACCTGTTATAACATCACCATTCCAATCACGAATTTTACAAGTAATAGGATTACTTTTAATACATTGATCAATTAAAAATATTTCATGAGACCATTTGGGTAAATATCCTTTTTCTAATTTATGTTAATATTTACTTACTCGAACATAATCTCCTACTTGAAATTTACATTTTTTCATAAGAAATTTTTCCTTACCATATAAGCTTTCCCAAATTTCATTAGCATTAGAATCGTTTACTTCTACAGGTGCATATTTAATGGATGAATGTTTTGTATAATTATAACTTTTTACAAGATCTTGTAATATATGAATATAACGATAAGTATTTTCAGCAGTAAAGTATTAATATTTTTTTCTTTTAATGTGCGGATAAAACGTTCAATAAAAGCAGCTTTAATTTCAGAATGTACACTATAATGATTCACTTCACATTCTTTAAAAACAAGTTTTAAGTGACGATTATAAAATTCAGTTCCTAAATCACTTTGACAATGAAATAAGGGTAATTTTTTTTTCCTTAATATTAAATTTATTGCTTTTGCTATGACAGGACCTGTTTTATTTATCACAGGAATACAGATTGCATAGCGACTAAAAGCATAAATACTACATAAAATATATTTATATCCATCATTATACATTGCAATATTTTGCATATCTGCTAAATCCATTTGTACTGACTCATTTGGTGCATTAATATAATACTTTTTTTTCGAAGAAAATGTTTTCGCGCAGGAGCATGTGAAGTGTATGTATCTTGTGAACCTAACCATTTTCTTACTTTTGTCTGAGGAAGATTTGTTTTCTGTTTTAATTTAGAGATACTTCCTAAAGAATTTGAATTTGCATACGCATAATAAATTTTATGAAGTGACATTTTAAATCTTATATTCTTTATAATTTTTAAATAATGAACAGAAACGTTTCTTTATTTTTTAACACTATTTTACTTTTTCTCTAATACATTATTACATTTCTTTTCATTAACTTATTAAGAGTATTTATTCCCTTATTGCTTTACGAAATCCAGCCCCAAATTGAAAATTAATTAATTCTAATGGAATATTAATATCTTGTAATAAATTTTTAAAATATTGAATACTAGTTCGATTTCTAGGAGCCTTTCGTGTTCTTACCACATCATTAATAAGATCAATAATATTCGAACCTAGGATTACCTTATTATCTATAGATACTGTGCCAGTTTGATCCCAAGTGATACGATTAGAAGCTTGTCGAAGATTTAATAATACTTGAGACTTTTTAGTAAATGATTTTGGTACTGAGCTAATAATATATTGAATCATGGGTAACATATTTGAAGATAGAGAATTATAAACGGGTAATACAACTGGTTTTTGATTTTGTGGAGTATATTCTAAATAACAATGTAATGCTTGTTGATACATTTTCCAGTTTCCATCTGTAGAAATATCAGTTCGGTTTAAAATTTCATCCGTTTCATTATCTAAACGTGTTTGATGGGACTTTACAGATTTCATAGTGGAATACATTTGTGCGGTTGTATTTTCAGGAAAGAGTACCAATTTTTGAAATTGTGAAGACACCTTTAAGCATTAAATAAACTTCCAGCCACTGCACTTTAAATTGGACCTAGTAATAATGATAATAAAGCACCACCTTTTTGCAATAATATTTTACTTTTTTAAACTTGAACGTTTAAGGGAGAGTGCGCGCAATGTCTTCTTAGGTCTACGTAATCTTTCCTTCTCATGATCAGAGTGTTTAAAATTACGATTTAAAAAGTTTTTCCTACTTGTGCAATAGTTCGAATAACACTAGCAGACGCATTTTCAACTAATACTTTGCGCTTTTTTCTTACATTTACAAATTGCTCGGAGCACATTTAAATGATGTTTTATGCTTGACATCTGTTTCAGAACTGACTTCAATTGGTTTATTCATGTCTTTTACATGTGCATAGATATGCACAGTCTCATCTGGAAATATATTTGTTCGTAAACGTAAAACATTTGGTGTAGTTTGAGTTGAATCAAACAGTTAATATGAATGAGGTTCGCCAGTAGCATTTTCAAACACTTGTACAACTTCTTTATGATACTGTTGCATAACGTGTCTTGCTAAATGTTGTATTTGTAACTTATCTCTCGGGTTCTTAAAATATATAATAAAATGACTGTTTAAGGAAATGTTACGTGCATGTTTTCCTTTTGGAAATAAATTCTGAACTATAAAAATTACACTTAAATTCCTATTTTGAGCGAATTTTGAGAATAGATTACTGAAGTCAGCAATAGTTTCACTCATAAGATCATCGAGAACTACCAATGAATTTTCCCGAATATTAAAAGTATTCATATCAGGAATTCCAAACTGAAACCGTATATTAGTAATCTCAATAGGTAATTTAGGTATCACAGCACCATAGCACCAAACTATTTCTTTAAATTCACTAGAGAACATCTTTTCACGATGAATTTATTTACAAAATAGGTTATCCCAGCTCTACTTGGGCCTAAAAGAAGGATGGTTGGAGGATGAAGAAAGGGTAACATCATGGACTAGAGAGAAAAGAAAAATGAAGTATGACTTGTTTACTTTTCTTCTTTTATAGCCAAAAGGTAGTGTTTCGAATTCATTATGAACTTTTCTTTTCATTGCAACATTCTGATGTGTCCTTACTTCAGGTCTAGATATAGTTTTCAAGCCTGACTTCCTATAGATCCCGTTTGGATTCCTTATAACTTTCTTCTCGTAATTATGTTTCACTAAATTTAGAAAATGTTCTGAATTAATAGTTTTCAAAGCACGTACATTTAAAGTAATAGCGCGAATTTTATAAGTCGGTTTAATCTTCCCCTTTTTAATTTCTTTTTCCTTATAAAAATAATTTTTCGTTCCCAACTCAATGAAAATAGGGATCTCTCAACCCTGTTTAACCTCATTCGTTAAGTCCCCTAAAACTGGCCTATACAAAGCAATGGTTGTTTATTTCTCTTTTGTCTATGAAAGACTGAATCTGCATCAGAATATATTACATTTTCTATATCCACTGTTTCATTTATAAATGAAATATATAATAAATGAAATTATTTAAGTCTAGCCCATGATGTAATAAAGCCAGTTAAAATTACATTAGAGAAACTAAGTGGAGTATTAATATTTTCTAAATCTCTGTTTGTTACTAATAAGGCCCTTTCTCCTTTCAGGAGAACATTATGTACTTCAAAGTGAGGTGTTCGGAGAATTTCCAAGAATGATTTAGCATTATTAATATCCCTTCTCTGCGTTAAATCTGTTCTCTGTCCTCTCTTCCCAAACAGAGAATTTAAAAAAAATTGCAATATAACGCAAACCAGGGTTAGTACTAATGTTATCAGGATTCAGTTGTATACCTCCCATGCTCTGCATACTCCTGAATATTCTTCTGTTTATCCTCCTCCGTAGTACAATGAGGTGGAAACCCAGAAGCTTCCTGTTTCATCTGCAATAAATTATTTACATAATCTTTAAATAACTCCTCTTGGATTTTAAAACTTATAAATTTCATAAGTGTCTAGAATGGTATACCATTTCTTTACACTCTCATGCAATTCAGGAGTGCAAAATGGGCCGGTGAAACAGCGTTCGTTCACAGTATGGTTCAATCTCCATTATTCATTTCTTCCATACAAGTGCGACATAGGCCGAATACGAGGCGTCCGTTAGCATTATATGGTAATATAGGAATAGCAAGATCTGACGGAGGAAGAACTCGACAAAACACTACTCCATGAATGTTTATGGAATCTGGACATGCTTTTCCCCGGTATATGGTAGACTTACCAACTGGCAGAGGATTGTTGTTCATCACATAAGGATAGAGACTACAGATGTTTACGTATGAGAAAAATTCGTCCTCTCTGCATTCATAAAAAGAACGGAAAACTTCTGTCCATTATCCTTTGAATACCTCCTTAGGCATTAATCCACCTTTAACATTCTTACAATGATCTTTAATGAATTTCCGAACTTGAGGACTTTCCTTCACTTCCCGATCCCAAACGCATTCATAGATTTCTACAACTTTAAGCTTACAACTCTTTTCAAGGTTCTCCTTTCTTTAAATGGTAGCATTATGTCGGTCATTTAATGTGTCCCCATTCATGTCATTAAGAGGCACGTGACGACCCTGTTTAATACATGAATCACCGTGCCAGAAGCATCCATAGAATTCACAAGCAGTATTATGTTTCTTATCATACCCGTCCACTTTAAATCGTCCAAATTTTGCTTCATCACCATGTTCAGCCGTATGAATAGAAATATCATCATCTGCTATGAATTCCATATACTTCAGCCACTGAAGCGCTTTCTTATTTTGAGGATTACGTTTTCGATAGAAGAAAGGAGGAATAATAGGAGTTCTTTTTTCCTCTATAGAGAACGAAAGCATTTCATAGCACATGCAGCAATTGAACTTACTTGAAGAAAACATTGGATCCCATCAGTTTTTTTTCAATTAAGTCGAAGAATTTAATAACACTTTCACATAAAATTTTTACATCATTTTTACAATAACTGAGTAATTCCTCCTGTAGATTAAAGTTTCTTTTCTTACACTCATTATGATAAACCTTTAAGTCCTGCTGCTCACTTTCTGATTTCCCTTCATCATCATAAAGTTCAAGCTTAGGCCACAGCCCGCTATAGCTTTGAAATTGCTCACAATTTAAAAGGTGTGGGAAATCTCCCTTCTTCAAGCTTGCGTTTAATCCTAAAGTTTCTGGTAATTTAGATAGTTTAACTGACATAAATAAATAAGTATCTCTAAAAATAATATTTTGTACACTCATTTCTATAATTTTACCACATTGGGTTAACATTTGAGGAGTGATTTTTTTCTTTTTCTATGAGTGTATGTGCAATAAAAACCGAATCAAATTTTGCTCCATAATGTGCTAGCGCAGCCACTGTTTTATATTTTTGTCCCTCACGAAGAACATGTTTCACAAAACTTTCAATATCATAATATACAAAATCTCTTTCACCTTCTCAATTACCACATTGAAAGCATTTGTAATCCTCCTCCATCTTATTCTTACATTTAAAACAGCGGTGAGATGCGCAAATAAGGTTTGGCCGGTGTTCACGCTCACCTCTTTCATTTGCATTTAATAGCATCGTTTCCAGATCATATACAGGATATTACTTTCACGTTTCCTTTTAACCTTTTGTACAAAACAGAAATGATCTTCTTTAACGTACATGAAGCACTCTTTAGAAACATATTCACCACAAATATGGATTTTACTCTTTTTATCTCTCTTTCGACTATCGATTTTTACTCCACACTGTGAACATAATTTTACATAATAACATACAGGATTTCCCTTCACCTTTACACTATGATTATAAAAGCATAAAGGTGAAGGGAAGGTTCTAAAACATTTATTACAAGCAATAGATCTCTGATCATCAGAAACTTCAAGTTGATGATACTCTTCACAGTGTTCACAAAGGTATTCACATTTATGAGTCATTCGATCACGCATAGGCTTTAAACATTCTTTACAATACTCATTACTTCCTAAAAATGGGATAATACTCTCAATGATATCGAAATGCTTATCGTAATGAAACAAATAGATTTTCTTTTTACTTCGCACTTTCCCACTATAAATTACCTCTGCGTCTCGATTAAATACTTTCATTGCATACACTACAATCCGTAATCTGTTCCGAAAATAATCTTGAAATCGATCAATGTCATCGATATTCCTCCCAAATTAGAAATATTAACATTTGCTCTTCTGCATAGATCTTTACCTGCTTTCTTCCACTTCTTATGATGATTTTTCATGTAATACACTTTCGTACGCTTTCCTAAGGCTCGTAACTCACCTAAAGGTAAAGCTCTTGCAAGACAGTCGTACGAGTTAGCTCCCAATTTTGAAACAGGAATAATGTGCGCTTGTAAGTACTCCTTCAAGGGTAAATACTTATGATTATTCCTTCCACCTTGACCTCGATTAGGGTCGGATATGTTAGCTTTAATTATTACATTGTGAGCTAACAAGTAATTTTCATTGAGTTCAAACCATTCTCAATCGATCGTAGAATATGTTCTGAATTCAAATGAACACGTCTTCGCAACAGAATAAAAAGCTCTTTTCTAATACGATCGTTTTTACTTTCATTACTGAATCCGACCCATGATTGTTCATCTACACCGGTAAGCAAATGCTCTAGTGCAAATTAAAATAAGTTATCTACATACTCATTTGCTGTCAATTTCGAGGTACCGGCTTCTGCACGTATGCAAATTTGCCTACCTTTCAACGGAAAAATACCAAACCCACGTTCGCGTTCACTTATAATTTCTGAGTAATCACGCCGACCCGTTCCCTGCTGCTGTGCTAAGTCAAACTGTACACACTGTTCAACATCAGCTACTTGATTTAATAATATTTTTTCCGTCTTAGGACTTAATGGACTTCCCCAGCCTTCATAATAATCATACGTCTCATCACATATCTGCGTACCCTCAGGTGAAAAAGCACAGTTCGTGTCAAAAAATAAGATGGAGTCTTTCTCAACAGTACTTGGAAGATTAACAGTAGCTACTGAGGTAGAAGGTAGAGCAAAAAAGTAGAAGGTTCTGTTGACGGACTGCAAATAGGTCTAGCCGTAGTTACAAAAGTAGTGGCCTGTCTCAATGCTGAAGTAACTACATTCACTGGAGCCGAACTAGTCGTACAAGTATTAGAGGAAGTGCAGGATCCAGGCATTAGAATTAGCGGAAAAGAATCTCCAAAAAAATAGTAAAAGGTCGATTTCTAGGAATGATATTCATGGAGCCATCTTCCTTCAAACTAACGTAGACTTCATAAATATCATCCCTCTCAAATGGAAATAAACCAAATATAAAGGCTACAAAGGGATGTAGGACTCTTCCGTTATTACTATCAGTAGGGTCAGTAAGCAGGCAATAGTGTTCATAAGCCAGCCTAGCGTTAAGGGGGAGCCGAAAAGCCAGCGTTTGCAAGTATAAATAGATCATTCGCATGCTCACATGCTGCAAAGATCATATTAAAATTACCTTCAAATAAAAGGCGAAGTGATACGAGGAAATCAAACATATTACAATCAATTTCTAGGGAAGATCCGCTGTTTACTTAGCCTACATAACTGTCCAAGCGGCGTACATTGAGTCGTGATCTTCAAAGTTCTTCTCCTTCTGAATAAGGAATAACTGGTCTGCAACTGTTAAATTCAGCTTTTCTTCTTCTTCAAATTAATTTCAAAGTGAATGAAGTTAAATCTTCTTCTTCTTGAAAGCCAAATAAAATCTGGAAATAATTTACACACATTTTAGTTTTCACTTGAAGATCTAAACTATATTTTACTTTTTACAAAGAGTAGCCTAAATAAAATAATCACTCAAAGCGCTTATCTAACTAAGCAGATCAGTTTAAGGACAGAGGTGAACTGTGCGGACTTGTATATGTTTTAATGTTTCTTTTCCTCATGCGGATGTGACTCTGTTTATGTGTGTGTGTATGTATGTGTTTCTCTTCATAATCAAATGATCTATTTATTTCTTTTCTTTACGCGTTCCTGCACATTTACCATATGCTTATCATTCTAATAGTAATCTATGTTATTTTTTTACAATATTAATACCACGTCCAATGTTCCTTCTAAAACTTCTAATACATTTTTAGCACTCTTCCTACACTTTTAAAAAATATCAACATTAAAGGATTCCTGTGCTTCTACACAGATGTCATTTAAAGAAGAAAAATATAATTTAATTACTTTACTTTTCATAGAAATTTCAATTTTATTTAAACATGTATAAATATTATTCATTATATAATAAATAAAAAGTATTTACCTTAAATTTCTTTAGATAGCTCTTTCAACATAAAATAACACACTTTCTGCAATCTTCAAATAAAAGCAGTAATGATGAAATCACTTCTAGAAAAAACTGGAATCTAAGAGAAAAGAAATACAAAATATGTGATAATTACTATTCATACACATTCCTAAATTTATTATGCATTTAAAATAATTTAACCGTTCTTTTAAATACATCTCACACACGCTTGCACACGCGCACGCATGCGCACTATTTAAAAATCATACATTTTCCCCTTTCTATGTATGAATAGTACATTGAATACACATATTGAATTGAATTGAATACACATATTGAATTGAACCACATATTTCATAAATCCCAATTTTACCACACTCATATTAACGTTATACTAATGCCTGCATAAATGTTAGTCTCCGTGTAGATTTATTAAAATACACTAGTAGCATATCTCTTCTTTTACGTGTACATCTACTTTAAACAAAAGTTACAAGTACAGAGAGGATATTCTTACTTTCCCTCGATATAATCACTGTCTTCAGACTAAAGCTCCGTAGTTTTCCTTTCCACGAACACTGTATGTGATTGCAAATAAGTTCAAGTCCAGGACACTGGAGACTTTCATTCTCTGTTTACCTAGCACTCTGAGGTCCACTCACCCTCATATTAAATTCAATACAATACAAAATGCACTTGATACTCCTTCACACATTTTAAGGTAAAAGTACTCCATTGTGGGACTGATTACTCTCATCATCTTAATTACTTCTTTCTCTAAGTCCAGAAGAATACAGTACTACATCCACATCAAGAATTTATAAAGTAAATGTACATTAAAGAGCGCCCCCATGCTTTTCTTTTAAGTAATGCATAAACATTTTTTTTTTACTTTTTATTACGAATCCTTTAAGAAAGTGTCTTAAGCGTTCACTTTTTTCTCAAAGTCCAGAATAATACACCACTACGTGCACATCGAGAATTTATAAAGTGAATGTATACAAGAATGCGCCCCATGCTTTTCTTTTAAGTAATGCATAAACAAAAATTATTTTTTTTACTTTTCTATTATGAATTCTTTAAGAAAAGTGTCTTAAGCGTTCACTATCATTTTCAAAGGTACCCTCAACGTACGTCCTAGTCCACACCTTCCCAGCCGTAGCTCAGTACTACAACGTTCCCTTACCATTTAAAAGGGTCCTCTATAAGTGCGAGTAATTATTCTCACCATATTAATTACTTTCTTCTCTAAGTCTAGAATAATACACCACTACGTGCACATCGAGAATTT
>JAGDQP010018020.1:22006-37356 GCA_022664845.1 Lepisma saccharinum | reverse complement strand
ACATTGTGGGACATGGCTCAAGTTATTCCTCCAACTGAAAAAAATCACGAAACAAGTGAAAAGTCAAGTGGTGTTTTTTTTGTGTGTGGCGACAACACATTTTCAAGTTTTTTTTTTATACACAAATCATGCTTTTCGAAAAGGCAGGAGGAGTCCTCATAACCATATAACTGGGTAGAGATATAGAGCGAATAATCAACAATAGTTAAAGTCGGTAAATCTACACTATGTATAATGTGAAAGTGATGTGATGAAAGTGAGGTGCACTAGACAAGACAACACGTTGGCACAATTAAGACAAGTGAGTGATAATCTTCTGATCTAGGGGCGACTCTAGATCTATATGTGGACAGATGAGCCCTAGCGCTCAAAATGGATCACTGTGCGGCATATGAGGGTGCAATGATGTGAGGGATGGGAGGAGAACTTAAGGCTAGTATGCGTTCTATTTCAGGGTGGTCGGGTGGTATAGTATAGTGATAGAGTGTGAAAAGGAGTGAGAGTGGTGAAGATATGTGTGTAGCTGTTGCGTTTTGATGTACGTGGGTGTGTATAATGTCTTCTAATAGTGGGTGTTCTGTCTCAAAGCGCTGTGAGATGTATTTCAGGCGGAGTGTTTCAAGGTGAAGCAGAAGGTGGGGAAAGGTGATTCGATCGTAGAGTTCTTGAGTAGGACTGGGTAGTTTGATTCGGTAAGCGATCCTCAGAGCGTGGCGTTCCATGATTTGTAGTTTATGGTAGATGTGTGTGTCTGTTGCAAGCCATGCTATGTGTCCAAAAGTGAGAATGGGGCGAAGGAATGCTTTATAAGTGTTTATGACTCTTTGTGGTTTGAGTCCCCATGTAGTTCCAGTTAGGCGTTTTAAGAGATTAAGGCGGTTTGTAGCTTTGTCTATGATTTTGTTTAAGTGTGGGCGCCATGTTAGATGTTGGTCAAAGATGATTCCTAGATATGTGACATATTTTGAAGGATTTATGGGTTGGTTTTGTACAGTCAGGGATAGTTTTGATGGGTTTCGGAGAACTCGTGAACGACGTTTACGATGAAGGAATACTACTGCCTGAGTTTTAGTGGAGTTAATGGATAATCCCCACTTACTACACCAGTTTGTAAATGTGTTGATGGCATCGTTCATGGTTCTGTTTATATGTGGTATGGTTTTACTGAGTGCTAGAAAGGCGGTGTCATCTGCATATTGGAATATGTGAATGTTATTGGGAAATGGAGGGAGGTCAGCAACGAAGAGGATATAAAGCAGTGGAGAAAGGGCAGATCCTTGTGGAACACCACAATGTAAGAAAATAGGATGTGATGTACTGGAATTGATAGAGACATAGGTCAGGCGGTTCGTGAGGAAATTAAATACGTAGCGGATGTAATTTATGGGAAGATGAAATGAGCGGAGTTTATGTATTAGGGCTTTGTGCCTAAAAATAAACACTTTTGTAGTTCATGGATGAACAAATGCCCGTACCGCAAAAGCATGGAACTGACCTATTTTATTTAACAGAATACTTGTGAGAACAGTTTTTAATTAAAACTACTGTCAAACACAAAGAAGTTTAACACGACATATTTACAAACAGTTAAATTCTGTTATATGTGCTTACATTCAGTTTCTGTCTATTGTTTGCTCTTTCTGATGCTGAAGCCAAGCCTGTGTAGACATAAGGAATTATTAGTGCTGTCATCTATACAGCAGAAAATAACTACAGTTCTACCAAATGAATTCCTTTTTTGCCACAAGTGTATCACTGACGGAATTTTAACCAGAAGTTGGGTCTAGAACAATGAGTGCAATGCAAAGCATACAGTTATAAAACCTCTCCAATACAGTCAGGCCTGGCGCTGCTAATGCGGCGCCACTTAAAAGTTGAGCGAGAGAATGTTTGTTTGGCAAGAACACGTATTATGAGTTGCTATCAAATGGCTGCTGTGCTTCGCTATTTGGTATTATTTTAGTTGATTCGTTTGTATTTTAGAAGAAAATGTCAATCTCCTGTGCAGCTCACGGTTGTACTAAGAAATATAAGAAAGGAAGTAATGTATAGTTTCACAAATAAATGATCACATTTAATATTATTCCGTGAAAAATGTTTCATTATGTAAGATGTTATTTCGTGTAGTTTATGTCTGCTACAAATATAGAAGAAAACACAAATCTTTGATTACAATTATTTGATGCGAAGGTATTTTAACGTGTTAGATCCGTAGTTATAAAACTATCACATAGTTATAAAAGAGAATTGTGTCAGGAAAGGAAAACCAATCCGAGACAGCGGAAATTATTATATTATCAAGATATAGGGTGTCAGTACTGTGATGGGAAAAACAACGGGAAAGGCGTTAAGGAAAATTAGTTAGAGGCGAAATAAGGGGAACGTGGATGGTAGAAGAATGGGATAAAATGTTATTGCAGCTTTAGACCTGGTTTTAATTTTGCTCTCAAAACCTCCTTAAAGACGCTGTGTGGATGTGTTTATGGTTGGGAGGACATGGATCACGGCAACACGGAAACTTGCATCAAAGACAGTGTTGTGCAGCTGCGCGTGTGCGGGCACTGGGGCATCAGGTTTGTTAGTCACGGAAAGGTGATGGTGATTAGTGACACGCAGGTTTAAGGAAGCTTCTCTTTCTTCTACGTAGAGTGCAGGGTTGATTGTGCGGGTCAGAGCTGTCCTACAACACGTTTGTGTATTGTCTTTGATGTTGGCGTCTGCCACATTAGCAGCTTATTCTAACTTGTGAATGTACTTTCATTCTACTACTGAAGATTAGTAACTGCCTCGAAATATACAGTTGCTTTCGATAAACCATTTATAGTTTTCTTCATATTTAAGTTAGACTGTGTCTTGCGCAACGATGGTTTGCTATCGTTGCTTTAATATTTTAACTGACAGGTTCATTTGTTAGAGCAATGATGGACTACGCACGTGACTGCTGAGGCTATTAAGTTATAACAAAGACAGAAAGCCGTCGTTTAGGAAGACATTTGCCTTTTCTTAAACAAATTTTGGTGTCTAAGTTTTGGTCTGTTTATAGTATACTTAATATAAATATACAGGAATTTTCCCTTAAACGCTTTTCAGAAAGAAAATTGGCTTTCTAGTACTATTTTCCTTATTCAATCGACAAAATATTCTTAAGAAATTCATTTGTTTTTAAATTTCGAAGATGGCAGACGTTTAAGAGGTTTTTGGCATATATCCCAAGAGAGATTTTAGGGGATGTGATGTTTTATTTGGATTCTTTTCCCAAACGGAATATTCTGGGATTTTTCTGTGGGAAGTCAGGGAGGTCCCCTTAACACTTTCCAGAAGAAACTGGCTTTCTGGTATTGTTTTGCTTGTTCAACCGACAAAATATTCGGAAGAAATACACTAATGTTGAAAATTCTAAAATAACGGACGTTTAAGGGATTTTTGACATGTTCCCAAGAGGGATTTTCGGGGATGTTTCTCATGTTCCCCAAGAGGGATTTTCGGGGATGTTTCTGTGGGCCAGGGAGGTCCCTTTAACACTTTCCAGAACAAATTGTTTTTCTTGTTCAATCGACAAAATATTCCGAACAAATATATTTGTGTCGAAAATTCCAGCATGGCGGGCGTTTAAGAGATTTTGGATTGTTTTTCATAATGATTCATGATAAGGGTTTCTAAATATCCTTCTAGTTGTTTAAGAAGAAAATTACTACAATAATTATATTATAGAAATAAATAGGAAGAGAAAATTGAAAGTACAATCCTTAGCTTATTTGCTGATATTGAAAGGTTAAATTTGTAACTAAGCGAAGACTTCTTGAAAATATGAGCTTAACTACGACCAATAACAAGTGTTGTGTTTGGAGTGAAAAAAAAACGCCAGGTAAGAAACCATTACCAATGTGTCCGGAGTAATATCAGTTCCGCAAAATCATTTTCAAGTTTCATTAAAAAATATAAGAGTGCCAACTGCCAATAACTAGGTAGTACTAATATAGTGTACCCCGCTATGTTAATATTAATATTTGGCCCTTTCAAAAATAAAATAACGTGAAAATGCAATAAAAGAAAGTGCACTCCACTAGATAAACATCAGACCAACCAGTTTCATTTACCTAAACATTTGTGAAAACCGCCGTTTAACAAAATTTGTTATAAAAGCAAAGAAGTATAACTCAAAATATTTGCAAGCCCTTAAATCAGGTTTTATTTGTTTACAAACGCTCAACTATGCTGTTTTTTCCTTTATGACGCTGAAGCACAAGCCTGTGCGTACATAAGAAATGATTGGTGCTGCCATCTATAAAGCAACTAATAACTATATTTCAATAAAAATGTTTTAAATTTTGAGTTTGAATATTTCCAGGAACAGTCAGCGATAACTTTGGCTATATCCGGAGATTTGTCACTAGGAAGATTTTTTTTATCTGCTGTTCTCGCAGGGCCGGGCAGCCACATTGCAACTCACCTGGAAACACTTCCGGTAGGAATAGGCCACCCTCGCTTATCCTGAACGATAAGTAACAGCGAGAAGCGCTCAACCCGACAAATGCAGTTTGTCATTGATCTCAATATGCTCCTAAATAGTGGCGCAAAATGAAAAAGTTACCAACGAAAAATATGTATTTAATGTGCCAAAACTTTATGCCACTATCACACTCTATAATTCTGCACACATAATACCAACTTCCAATAAAAGAAACTTTAGAAAGGTTAACAAATATTGTATTGAAAAGGTAATTCAATTTGTTTTTAAAAGTTCTACGTTAAATTATTTCAATTGGTTTCAAATAGAAATAAAGCCGAGATAATATCGTAGCATGTGTTTTGCACTTACGGAAAAAAAATGAAAACAATCATATAGAGTGAGTCTTGAAGTTCACAGGAAAAGAACGACCTTTGTCCGTTTTCTTGGTTTTATAGGAGAGTGTCTTTGAAGATCATAATCACTATTACGGGTACCTACGCAGCAAATAAAGATTTGCTGAAAACAAACGGTCTTTGGATATTTACTTTATACTTGTTTGATTGTGCACAATAACCTTCAAGGTTAAAACATGTCATTCTTATCTCAATTCGGTGAAAATGCGCAAAGACGACTATTTTTTTGTGAATCTTCATTTGTGAAGTACCAGTTATGAATAGTTGTATTGAATACTTAACGAAAGCAGGCACACAATTTCTTATCCTAGGATTTGCGAAGCCAAAAATTTATCCAGATGGCAGTACGAAAGCCTGCTGCAGCAAAAGTGTTCAGTTTATTACTTTAGTAAATGTATATGTCAGAATCGATTACGACTCGTACAGTGTAGGATTGACGACGGACAACCTTGGCGTGTGGGTGTTTTTTTGGTAGTTCCCACTTTCCTCTCACTTGCTTCATTCCGCCAATCATCCTATCGTCATTCATTCGGTTGCCTAAAGACTTTAACATTAAAAAAAGGTCCAGAGCTGTAGCTAGAGGAGACATACGACGCCCAAGGATGAACCAAGGATGCGCCGAGAAAACGGCGATCAAACGGTGTATCGGAAGAAGTCCAAATACTTCCGTGAGGTAGACAAGGTTAAGAAAATAAAAGGATTGTGAAATTCTATCCTTAGAGCTTTCCGCTATACAGCAAGGAATATTTTTCAGAAAACCTACCCTGACAGTACAATGTGTCTTCATTGGCTTTTGTGTATTTCGAAGTACATATGTTGCTTTCTCTGTCACAGTGAGTTCCCTGTTCTCCTATATGTTTTCTGCGTCTGTGATAGGAGTCCCAAGTTTATCCCTTTTATTAATTCTTCTACGGTACATTTCCGATTTCAGTCAACCCAAAGTCCAAAGGGTCTCGTCAATCAATCTAAATGTTCATGGAATTTTGACCACCACGATCAGGGACGCTCTGTGGCTAAAGGAATATATTCCTAGTGATTGGTGTTCTGTAAGAAGTGGAGAAAGACATCATAACCCTTACGGCCGTCAATAAATACGGGACTAAGAACCCATGTGTATATCCATTTGAAGTTTAGGTACCAGTGGAAAGCGGGATGTGGCGAACTCTATGAATCTTTCAATGTTACGATTACCATTACAGGAATAGTGTGCCTTCTCACATGTTGCTGGTTGTTCTCCAGTTTTTGTGGGCGAATGGGATATTGGGAACAAAAGTATTCGTCATGTTCATATATTGCCGATGTACACACAGCAAATAGCATGCATTTTAACTGCTGAGAGGTTTACGTCAGCGTTGAATCTTTAGCACCAGTGTAAATGTACTATGAATAAAATTGTAATAATATCTTCCTCTGTGTGCAGTAAGTTTATATGGTGTTGGTCTCTGAATTTTGGGGTTGCAGTTTACATGCTGCAGTAGAATCAGTGTAGGGCAGTTTGAACACCGACGCAACATTTTGTGTTTTAACTAGTGTTTTTAAAGAAAACAAAAAATTGATCACCGGATTTTTTTTTTATTTTCGTGCTACTTTGGAATAGAACGTTTATTTACCATTTCGATGTAGCTAACATTATTTGAGCATTAATAAACAGTTAAAATGTTTGTTTTTGGTACAAATATACGTTTAGAATAATAAAATCTGTATTGGAACTCTCAGAAGAAAAACTGTGTTCCATAAACATATATTCAGTCGATTCGAGCTTGCAGCCAATGCCGTAGGGCTGTTGCATTACGATGGGATAATCTAAAGCAGCGGAAAACTTGTTTCTTGCTACCCGGTCGAACTCTGAACAGTTTCAGGGTGAAACAGGTAGTATGTGAAAGCAACTAATAACTTATTTTGTAAATTGTTACTTCATAGTCCAAGGAAATGATTTCATTTCTGAATATTTTAGGAGCGACATAATTTCTGATAAACATGACCTGAAGGAGCTGGGGTATAGAAAGGGTACAACAGCGAACGATGAAAACACAAATGTAAACCATGTACAAGGGCAAACAATTATTTTAAGTGATAGCCATGGCCGCGACCTCGGAAACATTCTGAAATTGTGCGCTGACATATCAGTTTTAAATTATGTTAAACCAGGAGCTAGAATAAAGGATGTTGTGTCGCCAAGTACAATATTAAAAGACCAGGTAAATCAAAAAGATTTTGTTATTATCATAGGTGGGACAAATGATGTTTCGTCAAATGAGGGTAATGAAGTTCCTACTGTGTTAAACAATGCTTTGCTTGAACTATCCCACACTAATGTTATTGTAGTTAATATTCCGCACAGACATGATGTATCGGAAACTTCTTGTGTTAACGCTGAAGTAAATAGTACAAATGCAAAAATTGTCGAGCAATGTAATAAATTTAAAAATGTACAGTTGCTGGATATTAGTGATCTTCCTAGATCACTGTTTACAAGGCACGGATTACATCTACGTCAGAAAGGGAAGCGAGTAGTATGTAAAAAAATTGTGGAGTTGTTAATATCCAAAATCACTGATAATTCATGTACAGAAGATGCAAGATGTTACGAAAAGGAAGTTACGGTTGAATTCCCCAACATGAGCTGTAATGAATCTAGACTCGATAGTGAGTCTTCAAACTGTAGTCTAAGTCAGCTTGAATCTACCCCAATAGATGGTAACATGAGTGGTATGAAAGAGAAGGTTGAAAGTTTTGTAGATACAGGTACATGTAGTCTCTTAGTGTCATCCGAAAATAAACATCACTCCTCTGTTTTTGAAGAAAATACAGGTAACCCAAGTGACTCTAATCAAAATTGTACAGATTCTGTAACTGAGAATCTGAACACAGACCTGACCATTATTACTGCTGAAAAATGCCCCCACGAAAATACAGAAATTGGAAATAACTGTAATATTTGTGAGTCTCTGAATGAACTCGTTCGAAAGAGTCAAACTATACTACAGATGGCTTATCAGGGATTACAGGGTTGAAAGGCAATGACCAAATAGCTGATGTGATTAACTCGGTAAATACGGAAGGTCCTTCTGGCAACGTTGGCAATCCAGTAGATGGTGAACTCAGAGTTCATTCAGGTGCACAGGTTGAAACAGGTAATGATCATACAGAGTTACAAGATACAAGCGATACATGCAGCAGTGCTGCAGGTTCCATTGAAGACACGCCAAATGTAGAAAATAACTGTAAATCATATAATGTAAATGCCAGTGGAAAGTCAACCACTTGTAAAAGCACGAGAGTAAGGAAACAACCGAAAAAACTGGATAATCATTTTTTATGGTAAACGATCATGTTATTATTTTTCATCAGAATGTTCAAGGTCTTACTTTCGATAAAAAATGTATATTAGAGGAGTTATTTACTGACAAATTATCAGGTATAAATATAATCTGCCTAACAGAGCATTGACTGGATTTGGACTGTTTAGAGTTATTGAATATTCCAGGATTTTTACTTAAAACAGGATACAATAGATGTTACAGAAATAGAGGTGGGTCGTGTATTTACGTTAAGGAAAATATAAATGCTAGGGAATACACTAAATTTAAAACGGTTAATGTAGAAAAACATTTTGAAGCTTGCATGATCGAGCTTTTAGATTATAATATGATCATAGTTTGTGTTTACAGAACTCCGGACAGCCAAGTCCGAATATTTATAGAAAACATGAATTTAATATTCAGCTACTTCCTAAAGATCAAAAAGCAGGTTGTAGTCGTAGGAGATATCGACATTGATTTCTTAAAACCAATCAGATCCCAAGAAATCGAAGCGTTCCTAGAGTCATTCAATATGGAAGCTATCGTTAGGGTCCCTACGCGCATCACAAGAAACACTGAGACCGCAATTGATCAATTCATTGTAGATAAACAGCTAATATATAAACGACCCGAAGTAATTAACAGTGGATTTTCAGATCACTTAGCACAAGTCGTGGACATAAGCGTAATGCCAAAAATAAAATCTAACAAAAATAACAGTAAAATAACATATAAAAGAAAGTTCAACAATTCTAACCTGTCATATTTCCGTTACCTTTTAAGCAAAGAAAATTGGAGGGAAGTAGTTATTCAAAAGGATGTTAACGTAGCTTGGAAATGTTTTCTTGATATCTTTTGTTATTACCTTAATGTGGCATTTCCCGTTGTAAAATGTACAGTAACGGAAAAACCCAAACCTTGGATAACGAACGGCATAAGGATATCAAGTCAAAAATTAAGATTTCTAAACATGCAAAGGAAAATAAATAACCTATCAATAGAGTCCGAAAGCTATTACAAGAAATATAATAAAATATATAAGAGAGAAAGCAGCAAAAAAACTACACAATGACAGAATTCTCAAACACACAGATAACAAACCAAAAGCGTTGTGGAATCTAGTACGTAATGAACTAAATATTAACAGAAACAAACAAATAGATAATCTCGAAATATGTCATAATGATACAGTCGTACAAGACCCCAGTTCAATAGCGGATATATTTAATAATCACTACGTTAATTTGTCACGAAAATATACAGACGATCCCCTAACATCTAGATTGAAAACAGTGCCTAATGGTTGCCACAATACTATGTTTTTACTCCCAGTTAATGTTAGTGAAGTAACAAAAGTAGTGAGAAAAATGAAAAACACATTGTCATCAGGTATTTATGACATACCACCAAATATTATAAAGGATAACATCGAACTAATTTCGGATCCCTTAACCGCACTTATCAATCTGTCGTTTGCTGAAGGCATATTTCCGGATGTACTAAAAATAGCAAAAGTAAAGCCTATATATAAGAAAGAAGACAAAAAAAATATAGAGAACTATAGACCTATATCACTCCTTCCTACCTTCTCAAAAATTGTCGAAATGACAATGAGTGTGCGTTTAGTATCCTTCCTCCAAAGAAACAACTTGATTACAAATGACCAACATGGCTTCTTGAAAGGTAAATCAACAGAAACAGCTATCTATGATTTCATGGAGACAGTACGCGAAAATTTGGATAAGAAAAATAAATGTATAGGTGTTTTTCTTGATCTCTCTAAAGCATTTGATTTAGTACCACATACAGAATTACTCTCAAAACTACAGAACTATGGAATAAGAGGGATCGCCTATAATTGGTTTTGCACCTACTTACTAAACCGTAAGCAAACAGTGGAAATAACACATTATAACAAGGAAAATAACAAAATCTCTCAGCACCTATCGGAAAGGCGATCAATTTCCTGCGGAGTACCGCAAGGTTCAGTCTTAGGACCACTTTTATTCCTGATATATATTAACGATCTCCCCTATATGATTCATCCAACTAAAACCACACTGTACGCGGACGACACAAATATAATATTGAAAGCTAATAATCATGAAATAATCAATCCTTCCTCTGCCTTCTCTTTTTCACTGCTGACCTGCCTAATTCTTTCTTCCATGTTTCTTATGAAGTTTCTCTTTGTCGAGTAATCCACATCACTCCTAGCATGGCAATAGTTCCCGGACGCACTACTTTTTGTACCATTCCGTGTATATCTTTCCTTCCTTCTTCTTAATCCTCATATCTAAAAACACTATGGTATCATCCTTTTCCACTTCCAACTCCAGTTCTATGCCTTTCTCTCTGTCTTCAATTTCTTTTACAAATTTCTCCAACTGCCTTTTCGTGCCCTTCCATATCCCCAAACAATCGTCAACATATCTACTAAAGAACACTAACTTGTCACCTCCTTTTAACCGAACCTTCTTTTCCCATTCATTCATAACAATCTCCGCCAGCACTGGGCTCAACTTTGACCCTTTTAATTTTTTAAAATAAATTGTAGTGCTTTGCTCAGCCATTATTTTATTTTACCTTTGTTAATGCTAATGAACTTATGTAGGCGGAATAGTAGAGAGTGGTCTTAGGTGCTATTTCGGCAGTTCCTGTCAGATGATGAGCGACCGGCTCCCGTGGGCAAGCAGGGCTTGGTGACTTCTGTAGTTTCGTAATAGTGATTTTATACTTTCGGGAGAGTATAGTACACTCGTTCATCTGTTTCTATTCACAAGCAGTTTTCCTGATAGCGATTTTCTCTACTGACGTATTATTATTTATTGCTTGTAACATATTTTTGCACGTTTATTACAGCATAACTTAAGCACAGGGACACGTTGGCTGCCTTCGGTCCACTCGGACATACAGACAACCGGACACAGCGAAGTTGAAATAATATAAAATATATTAAAAATTAGCTGTCACTGCAGGAAAACACACTGAGGCATGCAACGAAAGGAAGGAAGACATACGTGAAATCTGCTGTTTCACACTGCCTGACCCCAAGAAGGGGAGTGAGATGGATGTTGAAAACACAAAACTGACGAGCAGAGGGTGAGGACAAAACTGTATAACTCCAAATGGATTATGAAACCAGCAACGTTGTATTTAAGTTATGCCATAACAAACGTGCACAAACATTTAACAAGCAAGCAATAATAAATAATACGTCAGTAAAGAAAAGCGCTATCAGAGCAACACTCACGTTACTAGAAAACCTGCTTGTAAATAGAAAAAGATGAACCGGTGTACTATACTCTCCCGAAAGTATGGAATCACCCTGTTACGGAACTATGAGAAGTACGCTTACATCAAGCTTGCTGCTCATAGTGCAAGGTTAATTCAACCTTGATTTATACTTGCTGATAACAAAGTTACTCATACATGCTTGAATCAAGCTTGACTCAACCTTGTTTTATTCAGCATTGTCCCAAGCTGTTTAATACATGCTTAATTCAAGCTTGATATAAGCTTGCCGTTCATAGTGCAAGGTTGATTCAACCTTGCTGATAACAAGGTTACTAATACATGCTTGAACCAAGCTTGCAACTTAAGAATCACGGTTGATTCAAGCTTGAAGAATCAAGCATAATGAGGTTCACCCTTGATTAATGCTTGAATTTTCCTTACATTACCCTCGATCTTTCAAGCTTACATCAACCTTATTTCCTGTAAACTAGAATGCTTGAATCAGGCTTGAATCACACTTTGATTTTTAAGCTTGATTCAAGCACGCATCCTTGCAGTTTCAAGCTTGATTCAAGCATGCTTTGCTATCTGGGACGAGTTGACCAGATCAGCCGCGAAAATAGGCGAGTGAAGATTAATGACATTAGTAAGAATATTGATGTGAATTATGGTTCAGTGCAGACTGTCATCAAAGAAAACCCCAATACAGAAAACTGAGTGCACAAATATACTCTGAACTTTATTTTTCTCGGCTGTAAAAATCACACATGTTTCAGTAAAATCAAATAATAGCTGAGCAAAGGACATACGTTTTATTGTAAATGAAAAAACGTGTAACAGGTTCACCAACTAACTAAAAACCTGGTTTGATCAGACATATTAAATCACATAAACAACACAACTTCTAGGGACACAGCTATCTGCAGTTCCTGATTAGCACCCCTGCCAGCCAACTCCGTATCGACTACACAAACTGAATGTATAATTAACAACAACCTCTGGTTCCCTCTCTACCCGTTTCTACTACATTTAAGCATGCAATACCAAATTAAGCCTTGTCCTGTAGAAATTAATTTATAAGTGATGTCAGAAAATTAAGTAAAAAGAAGGACAGAAAAATAAAAAAATAAAGGAACTCTAAACTAAACATGAAAAATTTTTAACTCTTACACCAAGAATAACATTTATTTTAAAGCTCCGTAATAACTTATTCCAGTGTTCATCAATTTCAAGTCCCGAGTTCCAGTTTTAATTCAGTAAATATACTGTTTTTTTTTTACTCTCCAAGTGACTTCTTTCTCATGTAAGTAAAGTATTATGGTTGATGTTGGTAAGCTTTGTCAATTCTATATTTGTCAATCGTTTTCATACGACCCTTTGATACCTTCAGGTTTTCCTGTCAAATAGTTTTTCTAATAGAAACCTGATGGGTAGTCCAGTCTTCATGTGAATAGTGCTTTCCAGACTGCCTGGTTCAGTTTTTCATCAAGGAAAAATCTAATAGCAATCGGATAGATCATCAGGCTTCCTGGTGGATAGTGGAATGTACGCAGCAATCCACGAGTTCACACTATCAAGTATTCGTCCAGTTTCATTGACAGGTTTTCAGTGCTAATAGCTGTGTTTACTTTGTGCAAGTCTTCCGTTGTTTCAACCAAATCATGTATACGATGGATATTAATAGGAAGAAAAAATCTTTATTTTCTACGTTGTATTACTTGTTATTTAATTTTTATACGTGTGCAAACTAGGCATATATAATGTTTGCTGTTGAATGAAGCAGAGTAAAATTATTATTTAAAAAGGACAGCGCAAACAATATGACAGGCATGTATTATGCACTTATTCCTGTTGAAATAGGCATGGAAAAAGGCTTTGGAACTATCCTATGAACACAAATTAAAGGATTTTCATTTTTTTTTTTTTTAGAATGACGAGAAAATCTGCTTCTTCAAAAAGGCCTGATATAATCTGTTAACGCTCTCTTAGAACTCCGTAAATTTGTTACCATGGAGTACCTGGTTATTTAGTGCTGTACTACCAGAATTTCCAGAAGGTATACCATGCAATTTGTTAGTTTGGGGATGAGCGGAGATTACAACGCAAAAAATCGTTGTGTTAAGTCAACATTTTTGGGTGTCCCAGGATTCCCACTACTTTTTTCTTGTGTAAAAGTGGTGTTGATCTTGGTGATTCAACACAATGGAGGTTGTCATACTAGCACAATCAGAATCTTGAAAATCACCGAAATCAACACGTTTGTTGTGTTGATTTAACACATAAAGGTGGCCACTCTAGGATACCAAAAAATTCTGTATTAGCGCAACCATTAATTGCAGTAATTATTTCCCTTTTTTCTTTTTTTCTTTTTGTTTCGATTAAATATGAAGATGAAATAATTTAATTTCTGCAAAGAGAAGCACTTCAAAATGCTTTGCAGTGGGACTATAATTAGTAGCCACAGCTTAATTTTTTCTTTAGAATCAGGATTTTATTTTTCATAAAAATGGAACTACAATTTGTACCTCACACCGCACTACGGAATACTTTTATTGCATCCAAATTATTCTGTCCCATAATGCAGCGTTCAAATATGTAGTTAAAATCTGTGATGAGCAACCAGGGCCTAAAATTGAGTGGAGTACTCCACACTTTGTGGAACTGTAGGAAAGGAGTGTGGAACTATAATTCTTAAAGTGTGGAGTGGTATTAATGTGAGTACCTTACTTTTCTCGGATTATGCATTTAAACGCGTTTAGTGTGTCAAACTAAGTCTTACTGATTCAATACATTCATTATGCAATGGGTTACTCAATTCCATATAACTGCCAGTATATGATATTAAGCCAGAGTTAATACGAATAGGTGTCTCCTAGATGACAGGGAAAACCATTGCCAATTTTGAGGTAAAGGAACTTAGATAAAAATTACACGATCCTTTGAATCCGTTATAGAAATATGTACTACCAGAGATAACATACATCAAT
Organism: Lepisma saccharinum; assembly: GCA_022664845.1. Taxonomy (NCBI): domain Eukaryota; kingdom Metazoa; phylum Arthropoda; class Insecta; order Zygentoma; family Lepismatidae; genus Lepisma; species Lepisma saccharinum. Next base: position 22,967 of record JAGDQP010018020.1, on the reverse strand, counting down.
AACCGCCAAAAATTTAACCGAAGCACCGTAGACTCTCAACAACCAATCATAACCCAGGAAATATTATCCTGGGAAATATATCCCAGGAAATATTTTAGCCCAACCCCTGCTGTTATGAAATGGCTGGCCAGAAAGGAAAGGCGTTTTGAAGTTGGTAGGAAGTCAATGGAACAGCCCTGGTATAACGGTGTATTTGCCTCGGCAGAAGACAGACTGAGACAGCGTGATGATCACGGAAAAATGACGGTGAAATTCTTATGTAGAAGAAAGTGACTTTTTTCTTCCAGTGTGACTATTTTTCTTACCGGTTTGTTTCCTGTATTTTATGGTTTAATACAATACAATTAAATATGTATCCTAATGTGCCTTTAATTTTGTTTGCTCTGAATGCCAAAATTTTCCTACATAATAATAATATTTTTTTGGTCGCAGGTAAACTTGACGTACTGGACAGAACACTGTCAAAACAAATGCTGACTAAACAAGTTTTTCTATACTATATAAAATTTTTACCAGTGTGGAGCTGTGATTTCGTTGAATTTTAGGCCCTGTGAGCAACAAATCTAAAATCTGTGATATCGAAATATTCGAAAAAATTATCTTAATGTCGTAAGTCATTTCGAACGGTCACTGCTCGCCTCGAAATCGTCTTATTTACAGGACATAAAGAAAGATTTATTCCTGAGGCATACACCTTCAAAAACACACACTCACAAGCCTACAGTTGACAGAAGAAACAAGCATAACCAATAAATCAATTTTCATTGATCAATTACGTCATCAAGAAAGACTTGGCTGTTTTTTATTGTTTCAATTTTTAAAAATAGGAAGTTATTGCTACTTTGAAACTAATAAGAGCATGGTAGGTAGGTTGCAAAGCTTGTGTGAGTGTGTGTGTGTGTGTGTGTGTGTGTGAGAGAGAGAGAGAGAGAGAGAGAGAGAGAGAGAGAGAGAGAGAGAG
>JAGDQP010018020.1:0-12474 GCA_022664845.1 Lepisma saccharinum | reverse complement strand
TGTTCACAATGCGAATTAGTATCACATTGCATTCAGAGTTAAAAGTGTTCTCAACAATCCCAATCTCTTACTTTGGAATTTAAAAGTGTTAAAATATACATCGCTTCTCATTGTGACGAACATATTGTTGGTAACCCAGCAACTTCTCCATATTTTCTACGAATAAACAGGATAACATACAAGCTAAAGAGATAGCTCTACTGTAAATACAAAACTGTTGACAAACCGAATTAGTATCACCTTGCATTCAGAGATAGTGTTCTCAACAATCCCATTCTCTTTCTTTTGTAATTTAATAGTGTTAAACAAAACATCGCTTCTCATTGTGACGAACATATTGTTGGTAACCCAGCAACTTCTCCATATTGTCTACGAATAAACAGGATAACATAAAAGCTAAAGAGGTAGCTGTACCGTAAATAAAAAACTGTTGACAATCCGAATTAATATCACCTTGCATTCAGAGATAGTGTTCTCAACAATCCCATTCTCTTACTTTTGTAATTTAATAGTGTTAAACAATACATCGCTTCTCATTGTGACGAACATATTGTTGGTAACCCTGAAACTTCTCCATATGGTCTACGAATAAACAGGATAACATAAAAGCAAAAGAGGTAGCTCTACAGTAAATACAAAACTGTTGACAATACGAATTAGTATCAAATTGCATTCAGAGATAGTGTTCTCAACAATCCCATTCTCTTACTTTTGTAATTAAATAGTGTTAAAATATACATCGCTTCTCGTTGTGACGAACATATTGTTGGTAACCCAGCAACTTCTCCATATTGTCTACGAATAAACAGGATAACATAAAAGCTTAAGAGATAGCTCTGCTGTAAATACAAAACTATTGACAAACCGAATTAGTATCACATTGCATTCAGAGTTAAAAATGCTCTCGACTATCGCATTCTTCGACTTTTGTGATTTAATAGTGGTAAACAATACATCGCTGCTCAGTGTGACGAACATATTGTCGGTAACGCAGCAACGGCTCCATATGGTCTACGAATAAACAGGATAACATAAAAGAAAAAGAGGTAGCTCTACCGTAAATACAAAACTGTTGACAATGCGAATTAATTTCACCTTGCATTCAGTGATAGTGTTCTCAACAATCCCATTCTCTTACTTTTGAAATTTAATAGTGTTAAAATATACATCGCATCTCATTGTGACGAACATATTGTTGGTAACCCAGCAACTTCTCCATATTGTCTACGAATGAACAGTATAACATAAAAGCAAAAGAGGTAGCTCTACCGTAAATACAAAACTGTTGACAATCCGAATAAGTATCACATTGCATTCAGAGTTAAAAGTGCTCTCAACAATCCCATTCTTCGACTTTTGTGATTTAATAGTTTTAAACAATACATCGCAGCTCATTGTGACGAACATATTGTCGGTAACCCAGCAACAGCTCCATATTGTCTACGAATAAACAGGATAACATAAAAGCTAAAGAGTTGGCTCTACCGTAAATACAAAACTCTTGACAATGCGAATTAATTTCACCTTGTATTCAGAGATAGTGTTCTCAACAATCTCATTCTCTTATTTTGTAATTTAATAGTGTTAAAATATACATCGCTTCTCATTGTGACGAACATATTGTTGGTAACTCAGCAACTTTTCCATATTGTCTACGAATTAACAGGATAACATAAAAACTAAAGAGGTAGCTCCACCGTAAATACAAAACTGTTGACAATGCGAATTAGTATCACCTTGCATTCACAGATAGTGTTCTCAACAATCCAATTCTCTTACTTTTGTAATTTAATTGTGTTAAAATATACATCGCTTCTCATTGTGACGAACATATTGTTGGTAACCCAGAAACGGCTCCATATTGTCTACGAATAAAAAGGATAACATAAAAGCAAAAGAGGTAGCTCTACCGTAAATACAAAACTGTTGATAATGCGAATTAGTATCACCTTGCATTCAGAGATAGTGTTCCCAACAATCATATTCTCTTACTTTTGTAATTTAAAGTGTGAAACAATACATCTCTGCTCATTGTAACGAACATATCGTTGGTAACCCTGCAACTTCTCCATATGGTCTACGAACAAACAGGATAACATAAAAGCCAAAGAGGTAGCTCTACAGTAAATACAAAACTGTTGACAATGCGAATTAGTATCACATTGCATTCAGAGATAGTGTTCTCAACAATCCCATTCTCTTACTTTTGAAATTTAATAGTGTTAAAATATACATCGCTTCTCATTGTGACGAACATATTGTTGGTAACCCAGCAACTTCTCCATATTGTCTACGAGTAAACAGGATAACATAAAAGCTTAGGGTTGGTACCCGTAAATACAAAACTGTTGACAATCCGAATTAGTATCGCATTGCGTTCAGAGTTAAAAGTGCTCTCAACAATCCCATTCTTCGACTTTGGTGATTTAATAGTGTTAAACAATACATCGCTTCTCATTGTGACGAACATATTGTTGGTAACGAAGCAACGGCTCCTTATGGTCTACGAATAAACAGGATAACATAACAGCTAAAGAGGTAGCTCTACCGTAAATAAAAAAACTATTGACAATCCGAATTAGTATCACATTGCTTTCAGAGATTGTGTTCTCAACAATCCCATTCTCTTACTTTTGTAATTTAATAGTGTTAAAATATACATCGCTGCTAATTGTAACGAACATATCGTTGGTAACCCAGCAACTTTTCCATATTGTCTACGAATAAAAAGGATAACATAAAAACTAAAGAGGTAGCTCTACCGTCAATACAAAACTGTTGACAATGCGAATTAGTATCACCTTGCATTCACAGATAGTGTTCTCAACAATCCAATTCTTTACTTTTGTAATTTAATAGTGTTAAAATATACATCGCTTCTCATTGTGACGAACATATTGTTGGTAACGCAGAAGCGGCTCCGTATTGTTTACGAATAAACAGGATAACATAAAAGCAAAAGAGGTAGCTCTACCGTAAATACAAAACTGTTGACAATGCGAATTAGTATCACCTTGCATTCAGAGATAGTGTTCTCAACAATCACATTCTCTTACTTTTGTAATTTAATAGTGTTAAACAATACATCGCTGCTCATTGTAACGAACATATCGTTGGTAACCCAGCAACTTCTCCATTTTGTCTACGAATAAACAGGATAACATAAAAGCTAAAGAGGTAGCTCTACAGTAAATACAAAACAGTTGACAATCCGAATTAATATCACCTTGCATTCAGAGATAGTGTTCTCAACAATCCCATTCTCTTACTTTTGTAATTTAATAGTGTTAAAATATACATCGCTTCTCATTGTGACGAACATATTGTTGGTAACGCAGGAACGGCTCCATACCCACATAGCAAAATGACGTCCAAGGGATATCTGACGGATCTCCTGGCAGGATATCGGGACGTCCGTAGGACGTCCTGTTTAAGTCCCGTTTACATCCATGGGACGTATAGTTATAAATAATCCTTCGTATAACTATACGAAGGCATATCCTTCGTATAGTTATAATTAATTAGATAATAATAATAGTAAGGTCGATTTAATTTATAGAATTTCCAGGTAGGTAATCCCGCACGGCTTTCCGGGGGACATCCAGAGGACCTCCAGACGGGATGAACTGTTTGTATTGCCCACAGAGTTATCCCACGGACGTCCTTAGGACATCGCTATGGGAGCAGGACCATTCTGACGGTAATGGGATCTAAATGGGACGTCCCAGGAACGTACTTTGCTATGTGGGTATGGTCTACGAATAAACAGGATAACATAAAAGCAAAAAAGGTAGCTCTACCGTAAATACAAAACTGTTGACAATGCGAACTAGTATCACCTTGCATTCAGAGATAGTGTTCTCAACAATCCCAATCTCTTACTTTTGTAATTTAATAGTGTTAAACAATACATCGCTGCTCATTGTAACGAACATATCGTTGGTAACCCAGCAACTTCTCCATATGGTCTACGAATAAACTGGATAACATAAAAGCAAAAGAGGTAGCTCTACAGTAAATACAAAACAGTTGACAATCCGAATTAATATCACCTCGCATTCAGAGATAGTGTTCTCAACAATCCCATTCTCTTACTTTTGTAATTTAATAGTGTTAAACAATACATCGCTGCTAATTGTAACGAACATATCGTTGGTAACCCAGCAACTTTTCCATATTGTCTACGAATAAACAGGATAACATAAAAACTAAAGAGGTAGCTCCACCGTAAATACAAAAATGTTGACAATGCGAATTAGCATCACGTTGCATTCAGAGATAGTGTTCTCAACAATCCCATTCTCTTACTTTTGTAATTTAATAGTGTTAAAATATACATCGCTTCTCATTGTGACGAACATAATGTCGGTAACCCAGCAACTTTTCCATATTGTCTACGAATAAACAGGATAACATAAAAGCTAAAGAGGTAGCTCTACCGTAAATACAAAACTGTTGACAATGCGAATTAGTATCACCTTGCATTCAGAGATAGTGTTCTCAACAGTCCCATTCTCTTACTTTTGTAATTTAATAGTGTTAAAATATACATCGCTTCTCATTGTGACAAACATATTGTTGATAACCCAGAAACGGCTCCATATTGTCTACGAATAATAAGGATAACATAAAAGCTAAAGAGGTAGCTCTACCGTAAATACAAAACTGTTGACAAGGCGAATTAGTATTACATTGCATTCAGAGATAGTGTTCTCAACAATCCCATTCTCTTACTTTTGTAATTTAATAGTGTTAAACAATACATCGCTGCTAATTGTAACGAACATATCGTTGGTAACCCAGCAACTTTTCCATATTGTCTACGAATTAACAGGATAACATAAAAACTAAAGAGGTAGCTCCACCGTAAATACAAAACTGTTGACAATGCGAATTAGTATCACCTTGCATTCACAGATAGTGTTCTCAACAATCCAATTCTCTTACTTTTGTAATTTAATAGTGTTAAAATATACATCGCTTCTCATTGTGACGAACATATTATTGGTAACCCAGAAACGGCTCCATATTGTCTACGAATAAACAGGATAACATAAAAGCAAAAGAGGTAGCTCTACCGTAAATACAAAACTGTTGACAATGCGAATTAGTATCACCTTGCATTCAGAGATAGTGTTCTCAACAATCACATTCTCTTACTTTTGTAATTTAATAGTGTTAAACAATACATCTCTACTCATTGTAACGAACATATCGTTGGTAACCCTGCAACTTCTCCATATGGTCTACGAATAAACAGGATAACATAAAAGCTAAAGAGGTAGCTATACAGTAAATACAAAATACTATTAAATTACAAAAGTAAGAGAATGGGACTGTTGAGAACACTACCTCTGAATGCAAGGTGATACTAATTCGCATTGTCAACAGTTTTGTATTTACGATAGAGCTACCTCTTTAGCTTTTATGTTATCCTGTTTATTCGTAGATTATATGGAAAAGTTGCTGGGTTACCAACAATATGTTCGTCACAATGAGAAGCGATGTATATTTAAACACTATTAAATTACAAAATAAGAGAATAGGATTGTTGAGAACACTATCTCTGAATACAAGGTGAAATTAATTCGCATTGTCAACAGTTTTGTATTTACGGTAGAGCTAACTCTTTAGCTTTTATGTTATCCTGTTTATTCGTAGACAATATGGAGCCGTTGCTGGGTTACCGACAATATGTTCGTCACAATGAGCAGCGATGTATTGTTTAACACTATTAAATCACAAAAGTCGAAGAATGGGATTGTTGAGAGCACTTTTAACTCTGAATGCAATTTGATACTAATTCGGATTGTCAACAGTTTTGTATTTACGGTAGAGCTACCTCTTTAGCTTTTATGTTGTCCTGTTTATTTTAGACAATATGGAGAAGTTGCTGGGTTACCAAAAATATGTTCGTCACAATGAGATGAAATGTATATTTTAACACTATTAAATTTCAAAAGTAAGGGAATGGGATTGTTGAGAACACTATCTCTGAATGCAAGGTGAAATTAATTCGCATTGTCAACAGTTTTGTATTTACGGTAGAGCTACCTCTTTTTCTTTTATGTTATCCTGTTTATTCGTAGACTATATGGAGCCGTTGCTGCGTTACCGACAATATTTTCGTCACAATGAGCAGCGATGTATTGTTTAACACTATTAAATCAAGAAAGTCGATGAATGGGATAGTTGAGAGCACTTTTAACTCTGAATGCAATGTGATACTAATTCGGATTGTCAACAGTTTTGTATTTACAGTAGAGGTATCTCTTTAGCTCTTATGTTGTCCTGTTTATTCGTAGACAATATGGAGAAGTTGCTGGGTTACCAACAATATGTTCGTCACAATGAGAAGCGTTGTATTGTTTAACACTATTAAATATCAAAGGTCAGAAAATGGGATTGTTGAGAACACTATCTCTGAATGCAAGGTGATATTAATTCGCATTGTCAACAGTTTTGTATTTACGGTAGAGCTACCTCTTTTGCTTTTATGTTATCCTTTTTATTCTTAGACCATATGGAGGCGTTGCTGCGTTACCAACAATGTGTTCGTCACAATGAGTGATCGAACGAGTTGACCAGATCAGCCGCGAAAATAGGCGCGTGAAGATGAATGCCATTAGTAAAAATATTGATGTGAATTATGGTTCAGTGCAGACTGGCATCAAAGAAAACTCCAATACAGAAAACTGAGTGCACATTGGGTGCCACACGACCTCACAGAGGAAAAGAAGAGCCTCCGAATGGGGTTGTCCTTGCAGCATCTTCTGCGTTCTCGTGAGGATGACACTCTTCTCTTGAGGCTTGGGGCAGGTATTGAATCGTGGTGTTATCATTTCCAACCAGAAAGCAAAAGACAAAACCAGCAATTGAAACATCAAGGTTCCACATCTCCAAAGAAAATCAGGTTTCCACAATGTACTGGAAAATTATGACCTTTCTTTGGATATCAAGTACCCTTGCTGATTGATTTCTTCCCAACTGGTGCAACAATCATGCTGCTCGTTACTGTAGTCCCCTCAAGTATTTGTTCAATCCAACCAGCTCGAAAAGACCCACTCTCCGGTCTTCTGGGGTGGTGCTAATACAGGTTACATGACAGAACCGCGTAAACAAAACATCGTTTGAAAAAATATCGACAGACAATTGACCGACAGCTAAAAACATCGACAGTACATTTCGCCGACCGACAAAACCTCAAAAGCAAAAGCCTCGACGTCAAAATCTCGACAGTAAAAATCTCGACAGTAAAACCTCAACGTAGAAACCTCGCCAGCACAAATGTGGACGAAAAACCTCGCTAGCAAAATCCTCGATCACAGATCATCACCATCATCAATTTCAACAGCAAAACCTTGCTAGCAAAAGTTCGTAAGTGCAATGCTTCCAATGTCAATGCCATTTGTATTTCAATTATGTAAAGGCTAAAGGGAAATTTACCCCAACAGTGAAAAATCCTGTGCCTTCATTTTTACTCGCTTTCACTCATTCTATGTTGTAGGATAAAACGCAGCGGCAGGTTTTGATGCGCAAGCGGTGATGAAATTCCTTTAATGGGTTCCAGAAGGATACCCAATAAAAAATATTTTCTATTCAATGACATAGATGCTTAAACCTTTTCACTCTGAATTACCACTGAAAAGTAAAGAGGTATAATTCAGAAGTTAACGTGAGGAAAAAGCTAAAAATAATTATTTTTAACGGCAATTACATTTTGGTTTCCAAAATTGCATTTAACCGAAAATAGGCGATTTTAGGTACTGACGTATGAAATAGACGTTTCGCCACTCTAAAACTCGTGTATTTGCACTGCAAATTACCCAAATATTACTTCTACTCAAGGAAAAAATAGACATTTTAGGCGAAATACACAGCCTAATAACTCCGGATGTAGTGTATGGTCACGTTACTAGTTCGCCTCTGGATCGGACAAGTGAATGCGCGTGTGCTTGTAGTGAACAATTATTTACTTGAAGAATTCAACAATAGCTCAATTTAATACCGACAAGTTAACGTGAAATAACAATGAAAACATTTTTTCATCCGAATTGAATCAAAGTTGACTAGAAAATTAGTTATGTACGTAAATACCATTGATATTAATATTACCCAGCATGATACGACATATAGTTTCAAAATTGCGTCTGATTGCTTTACGGATTAATGTTATGTAATTACGGCTATAATTTAAAAACAAATTGAAATCAATTCAGCTCAAATATTAGTCATATATACGATTAAGATTTACGTTAAGCAGCATGATCTAATATATAAATTAAACAAGGCGGCTGTTTACTTTCTGAATCAGTAACATGTATTCTGGTTATAGTTTTGATCAGATTTAAACCTAAAAATGGCTATCTTGGCTTAAATGTATTTTGTAATAAAAAACGTCATTAACAGTAAAAAATGTATTTCGACTGAACCTACAGGCGGAGGTAGATCCCGAAGTTTGGACAAAGGTGTCACTCGTTTCCTTCAACCTGTTCGACAGCAAAGGAGAACGTGACTACCGAACGGAAAGGATAATTTCTTATATTCGGCGATGTTTCAACGTTGTCGCTTCTTGCCCGTTGTCAGAACCTTTTCAGCCCCTATTCAATCGATTTACACCAAATTTGCTGGGTAGTCTTCTAGGGATAAGTAGTTATGTCCCTAAAAAATCACAGACGAAATGGACAGGGTCCCTTTTTGGTATTAACTGTCCATTTGTTGTCCGGGCTATTTCTCAGCCTCTATTCAACCAATTTGCACAAAATTTACGGTGTTTCTATGGGTATCTAGTTGTGTTCCCACCCCCAAAATTGAAGCAGATAGGAAAAACTACACATCAAATATTTGACATAATAAAACAGTTAGTGTTATTTTTGTTGTTTTCAACCCTACCTCCCCATTTCCACTCCCTTGGGCTGATTAGGTCTATTAACGACGTCGGCCTAGATTTTGTGCCTATATATTTTATACCTATGTCTGGAGGAGATTTGAACAAAATTACGGCAGTTATGGTGACCACAAGAACGTATATACATAAAAACATTTTAACTGGCTATGGTTTTCGGGTTTAAGCACCATGACATGAAAAACTATGTACAAAAATTTCCGGAAGTCGCAACATGCTAACGACTGTACTAGGTAATTTCATCGAAATCTACGTAAAAATAATTGTTTTTGGATTTTTCGTCACGTTTACTCCTGATTGATACTTTTTTCTTTCTCAGTGACTATTTACGGTTAAAAAATTAACCATCTATATGGCAGAATAGAAAAGGTTTTCCCATCGATTATCCTTCTGTATGAGCAACTCAATTTAAGGATCTATGAATTACATCACTGCTTGGGTATGAAAACCTGCCGCTGCCTTTTTACCCTACAACAGACAACCAGTCGGATATGCGAAAGCGAATAAAAATTAGCGCACAATATTTTTCACTGTTAGGGCAAAACTTCCTTTACCTTTACAGAATTCAAATATAATGGCATTGCCGTTGGAAGCATTGCAGCTACGAGGTTTTTGGTAGCGAGGTTTTGCTGTTACAATTTATACTGGCTGGGTTTCCTGGTCGAGATTTTTGCTAGCGAGGTTTTGTCGTCGACATTTGTCCTAGCGCTAGCACCACGTTGGCACAGTTCGGGTGGACAGTGTTAGAACATCAACCTACAGTTACGGTTTCTCCCTACAGTCTTTTGCAATATCAGACTCACTTCTCATCTTCAGAACCAACATCAATCCTGTATCTCTTATCAAGTTCATCCACCACATGCTGGGTATCGGCGTCAAAGGCTTCAGTGTTCTTTCACTTTCTTCCTGTGAAAGGCAGTTAGAGGCTATTTCTGTGTAAAACGTAATGTTTTTCAGTTCTTCGATTGCAACACTGCAAAACCTTTCCAAGCACAGCTCCCCAGCTCGGGACACACACTTCAGATGCCTATGATCTTGCGGGTTTGAACTGTTCTCGTCGAGCACTTTACAACGACACTCCAAACGGCTTCATTGCCATAATAGTTTCTGAGTTGAAATTTGTCGACGATAGAATGGATACAGAGAGCATATAATTCTTCCCAGAAAACTAAAAACAGTTTCTCTACTAGCAGGCATGGGATCCAATTTCAGCCGAAAAAGTAGGAAAAGTAAGATTTTTTAAATTGAAAAGTAGGAAAGTAGGGCTAGTACTAAGCAGACCATTTTTCAAACTTACTTATTTTTAAAACACTTGACAAGTTCCAGTTAAGACCATAATGCATAAAACATTACTGTAAACATAAAAGTAATAATTATTACTTTACTGCTGATCTGAAGATACCAGTTTAAAATGTGTACATACTCAGTACAAAAGTTTGTTCGTTGGATAGGTTATAAATAAGATTTCATTACTTAGCACTAAAAACAGCAGTTCACACATTATCTCACAGCATTATTTCCACACTGTATCACATCATTCACACAATGACAGCAGTACTTAAAAATCATTAATCAACACTGTACTACACGAAGGTTCTCAACACATTTTTGTTTATTATATACTATTTTCACTACATTTATATATATTTTTGTTTCTTTTTTGTTTGTGCTGCACATAAGTAATAAAGCTTAGTTCTTTTCCTTTTTTCAACTTCCTTACCACTAGAATATGGGGCCCGTAATGGAATGTTTTAGTCGGTTCAAAATTCAATTTTCTTAGTTTCTACTCTGCCATTATGATGTTGTGTAACCGAGCTCGGATATGTGACTGTGCTATCGAGGGCACATTAACATTTGGTTCAGGAGCATCCATGTTTGGAAGATGGCAGTTAGTTGTGTTTAATCATAAGGTTACACCACATTTGGAAGCTTACGATCTTAGATGTATAGTTTTAAAGTAGTCGCAGTTACACTTAGCAACAAGCACTCGTTCTTTCCCATATCTAAGATTCCTTTACGGATAAAATGGCAGCAACGTGAACGAAATTTTGGGAGATGAAGATAGCAAAAGCCATGAGGTATGTTAGATTAGAATGTCTTTGAATATTGGGGGACTTGAACTCTGAAATATACTTGAGTGGATGGTATTCCTCTTCAGATAAATTTTAAAATTATAGGGAAAAGGTTTAGAAATTTGAATGTGGTAATAAATTAAACAGCTTTTGTCCTTATATTTATCGACAACTGAACTTGCTATGATTATAATGAATCTCATCTGTTTCACTAAACACACACACACACATATGAGAGGATATGGGTACGGGTATTAAAGTATATCTTCAGCTTTGAGTCTAGATAAATGCTAATAACTCGATTTATAAAGCATGAAGAGCATTGCAAGAGCCCCCATTCAGAAGTAGAGTGGAACTTAGTCACATCTTCTACCGGCATTTTGTTAATGCGCGATTTTTTTTTTTTTATTTTAGTAAATTCCCGGCGACTCTTTCTCTACAAAGTATTTGGCTGATGCCAGCGTTACCGAGATACATTCCCGGACTATATACTTCTTATTATTATTCAATACGGTTGCGAATATTAACCTTTCGGACAATTCATGTCATTTGCACACCATCTCATTTCATTACCGGTCAAATTATGAAATACAATCAGGAGTGACTTTGTGAACCCAGGTTCAATTTACGGTGTCATTCTATAGATTCAATTGCAAAGACTAAAGCAAAATATTTGTATGTCTCGATGAAAGTCATAGTATTTCTACTATGATACACACCAACTACAATAACACAATCAAATAATGTTTACAGTTGATCATATTAATGTCTCGTGCTAATGTTAAACGCACAAATATTTACGGACTCTGTCTAAAACACCTAAATAACATAACTAAATCAATAACTGATTGCAGTAGTATAGCCACATCCTTTAAATAGTCCAAACTGTTTATGAAGAAATTGTTTTATTAAAGATTAAACACTATATAAAAATAAATTTACAAAATTTGTAGCATTCAATAACATAAATAACTATAAAGGCTTGTATTCATATCAAGAATGATGGGAATGAATAATAAAAATTCCCTACTAACCTTGAGAGAAGATTTTCGATTTTCGAAAGTTTCTGCAGATTCTCTTTCTGTTTCTTGCTGGTGTTTCAACTCTATATTATCCTCCGACCATTCGCATTTACCTTCACTTTCGCTGATATCGACTAAAGATTTCTCGGTCTGTAACATTGTCTCGTCGCAGGATAATGAATCCACATCATTCTCGGTCATTGAACCATTTGAGCTGTATGCCTAAAATTTAAAGCAGTTACAAACAAATTAATAGTGCTTTTAGAAAACGTATCAGATATGGCATCTAGTAGTCACATTACTGGTTTCAAATGTCCGTAGTACAGATGAGATTGAGGACACTGATAACTCCAATTAAGTTTTGCCATACCATATAATACTCTAACATATAAGTTCCCTATAATTTCTATGCGTCGTCAGCTGAGAATAGATGGATGTTTCCAGGCTTCTGTATCATTACCCCATGCTAGCGCCA
>JAGDQP010018019.1:0-24653 GCA_022664845.1 Lepisma saccharinum | reverse complement strand
ATGTGTGGAAAAGTTATTTCTACAAACTTCTTAATGTACACAACGGGGAAGAAACAGACGAATTTGAAATCCATACCGCAGAACCGTGGATTTCCGAACCTAACGAGATCGAGATCGAAATGTCGGTAATAAAATTGAAAAAATTTCAAATCACCAGGAATAGACAATATTCCAGCCGAATTAATCAAAGCAGGAGGAACGGCACTAATCAAGGAACTAGATAAATTGATAAGTGCTATATGGAGAAGAAATGGGAATACAGTGGGACGGTTCATCAGCTATTCATTGATTTTAAGAAAGCATATGATTCTATCAAAAGAGAAAAGTTATACAGTATCCTGATACGATTTGGAATTCGTTGGTTCGGAAAAAATTGGTTCAACTAGTGAAGATGTGTCTCAGCGACCCCATAAGCAAAGTACGGATAGGTCAGATAGTTTCAAGATTCGCAACGGATTGAAACAAGGTGCTGCCTTGTCCCCACTACTGTTTAACTTTGCGTTACAATATGCGATTTTAAAAATTAAAGGGGACAAAAAGGGACTATCATTGAATGGTTTGAATCAACTGTTTGTATACGCGGATGATGTAGATTTAATAGGGGACGATATAGATGCACTACAAAGCAACACCGATGTCTTAGTAGAAGCGTGCGATGAGATAGGTCTAGAGGTAAACGTAGATAAAACAAAATACATGATAACAAGCCGAAACGCAGGGAATAAAGGAAATAAAAACATAAGAATGAAGGATGAGGTCATAGAGAAAGTAAACAAATTTAAATAGTTGGGAGCATACGTACCGGTAACAAGCAAAAATGAGGTAACGGAAGAAATAAACAGTCGCTTAGTATCGGGGAACGCATGTTTCTATTCAGTCCAGAAACTTCTAACATCGCGATTAATATCAAGGAAATTGAAATTAAAAATATACAGAACGGTTATTCTGCCGGTAATACTTTACGGTTGCGAAAGTTGGAGTACGACCCTAGCAAATGAACATAAATTACGTGTATTTGAAAATAAGGTTTTGAGAAAGATATACAGGCCGAAACACGACGAGATGACTGGAGAGTGGAGGAGACTGCATAATGAAGAACTCCACGAACTGTACGATTCACCAGATGTTGTAAAAATAATGAAATCGCGATGACTAAGGTGGGCAGGCCAGGTAGCTCGGATGGGGAAAAAACGAAGATTATATTCTATCCTGGTTGGAAGACCGGATGGAAAGAGGCCATTGGTAAGACCGAGACGTCGTTGGGAGGACAATATTAGAAGAGATCTTGGAGAAGTAGGTGTTTGTGATGAAAACTGACTTGATATTGCCCATCATAGTGGCGAACGTTTGTTACTGCGGCGATGAACTTGCGGGTTCCATAAGCCATAGAGTTAGTTAGTTAGTTAGGTGGCTTTAACCCATGGAACATATTCTGGGAATGAGCTGATAATATCTCTTTGGACATGTAAGAATAACTCTAGAATATTCTGAGGTATTCTTAATTATTATATTGTAGAACATTCTTCGAAAAACTTAACGTCGGAGGTGAGTGCATGTGGCTAAATTAAATTAGAGGCCAAGCAGCTGTAGCTTGGTTCGTATAGTGTTGGCTTTACATTCAAGACGTTCTGGGTTCGATATCAGCAGTCGTTCATCCAGACTGAGCTTTTCCCAGATTTTTCCTCAATCACACCAGGCAAATGCACGCATTGTACCTTGATCTGGACAGCTGCTTCCAGCATTATTTCCCCCAACCCTAACCTGAGCCATCTCAAATCAGATAGAGAGAAACTGACTTCAAGTTTTGATTCAGACATTACTGATTTTCCGGCCGTTTTGAATCTACGAGTCTACAACAGAGATAGCATGCCAGCTTGCAATAAGGTTGTCAGTCATTTGCTTAGAGCTTGCCAATCTTGATATTGTGTTGAACTTAATAAACAAGCATCAATCAAACTTGTTGGAATAACGTAAATGGTTTGGTTGTTACAACTAAACTAATCTAAGCTTGTTTGAACAAGCAGTTACGCGAGGAAACTTTGCACTTGTACTGTGGTCTCCGTGTGCTGAAGTTTCTTCGTGTGCAAGCATTGTTTCGCCGTAAGCCATCTTCACCAATTCCCACCCATTTACTTCAAACGTCTCTTAATGCGATCTAATGCGACTTAATGCAAAGGAAACTAAACTAAGGCATGTGGCTACAACCTCTGGTGACGTAACCTCGCTTTATCCCACTGTTTTCTATTTGATGGCTCCATCTACAATGTTTCGTTAAAGTATTTTTGTACAAAAAGACTTTTAAATAAATTCAGAAATCCTACTCTGATTCCAGAATTGTCTTTTTGGAATATTACTGCCTTTCTCCATCTTCACTTCCGCTAATCGTATCAATGTTCAAGTCGTTCCAGATACCTTTGTCCTCATTTTCTTTTTAAAAAAAATATACTCACTTTGCTACATTGTCATCGTGTCTGCCTAAATTTTATACTATAAACGTATCTATACATGTTTTTGGAGATATTGCCTTTGTTCATTGAGTAACTGCCAAAGGAAAGGAAGAAATAAAAGTTTTCTAAAGGAACGAAGTTCCTACTTCGTTCCACTAGCATTGTGACAGGGAGCTGAAGGAACTATAACGTCGGAGCAAGATAAGTCTGTATGGGCACCCGGAGGAGAGCGCTGGAGTTGAGTATCTGATGTCCTTACAAAAGTAGTTCAAATGCTTTGAACGCGATAAAATCACGGAGCACCGTACCTATCAATCACTCCACAAGAAAATGAAACGAGAGTGTTCCACGGTTTCCTTTCCTTAAAACGAACGATTTACAAGGAATATGTTTCTTGTAATAGATTCTTCTTATCACTGGTTCATACTATAGTAAAACTGAGTTTGCATCCTTAGGAACTATAGTCGTGTTTTCGAAGGTTTGGGTACCTGCTAATGAATCGATGGGTGGGAACCAGGAATCGAATTGCTAGTAGAGTGGATAGAAGGTTACGATATTGTCATTGCCTCTTCCTTTAGTATGTTGATTGCTTAGCTATGTTCCGTTTGAGGGCAGGACGTCTTCTTGGCCTTCCCTTTCTCGAGTTCATTATGCTCAAAATACTATCCGTATAGGAATGTCATGTCTTGTACGCAGCCAGTGGAACTAGGCTACAGTGTATGACGTAAGACCTAACGTCATAATGCATCCATACCAACGGATCTCCTTTCTGTGTATTGGTGAGCGTTACTACGAGAAAAGGAGGATCATCTTTCGAAATTAGGAAAATAGTACGTACTCTTAACCCCGACAGCAGAGTAAGCTTGTTGCAAGCATGTCATTTCAAGGTTATAAGCTTGAGTCAAACTTGACATGGCACCTGACAAGCTTGCCATACCAAACTTGTTACAAGCGTAAAACAGCCCTGTAATGACACTAGTGGCCAAGTCAACACAAACTGTCTACGCCAAGCTTGAATCAAACTTACAATATCAAATCAACTGAGTACACTCAATTTCAAACTTGAATCAAGTTTAGTACATTAATTGTAACTACGCAAGCGAAAATCAACTAAAATTCAAGCTTGTCATAAGCTTGGATGTAATGTGGAAATTTTATTATTGCTTCTTCCTGTTACAGAAATAATAAATGCTAATACGTGAACACGTAATTCTTGTTGAGAAAAACGACCTGAGCCAAAGTTGGCTTAACGCCTTAAAATTAAATATAATAATTTAAAAAAAATGTTAAGAAAAAATTAAACGAACAGGCTGTATTCTACTACAGAAAAATGTACCTTTACGGTTTAATTATCTGGATATATACATATGAGGATAAAAAATGTGAAAACAGTTACTCAAACTATTATATTACTCGACTTCTAAGACACTCTTTTTCTATATTATTTCCAGTGCAGTGGCGAAGCGTCGTATAAACAAGTTGGTACACATCATATGAAATAGTTCAGGAATAAAATTGCTGAGTCCATTTTGAACTTGTAATTGACTAATTAGCAGCATATGTTGGATTTTAACGAAAGCAATCCGAATATAGCATTATAAGATGAAATAAAAATCAAATTCCATACGTATGGTACACGAAATAACTAAATTCATTATCCCACAAATTTGGATAGACAATGTCTTCCCTGTCTATCCCCAGAAGTCACCACTGATTATTTCGTTCCTAAGTGACTTATTTCTCTCGTATTCAACTGCCCCCTGCCCCCAGATGATCCACTTGTCACATACTTTCGTGCGTTCTCTGCATCTCTCTTGACTAAAATATTGTGGGTTGACTTTTCGCGGAGTTTACTAGTTAAGCTGTTTAGAAGTTGCTTCCAACAACACGAACCGCAGCAAAGCTAACGAGCTGCAAGCACATACAATAAAAAGAATGCATGCTACATTTTCCTCTTATTTGAATTATACAATTGAATTAAGAAAGAATCATGGTCTATCTACATAATTGCAACTTACGGATACATATAAACATTTATATATATATATAATTTACTCAAACTAATTAGGATATTGATACAGAGAATTACATACAGGTAATTAAAACAAACCTATCGTTGTTTAGTTTCTTCCGGGTTAAATAACTTGAGAGCATAACTATGAATTATTTTCCCCTCAGATTTTAAACCACATTTACCTTTTCATCCCTCGGGTATTTTTTCTTACATGTTCTATTTGGCAAATAAAATCTTGTCTTAAATCTTCCCAAAGGAAATTATATGCTACGTATTTTTTGTTTGTCATCAAAACTAAAACTCAACTTTATTTAATATGGAGAGTAGAAGTCAGTAATTTAAGGAATAAATGCCACAAAGAATAAAAAAATAGCCAGATTGATCACCCGGATATTTATGTTTTAGCCGAACCTATTACAGTAACACTCCCTGTTTACCCAGTACTAGAATGTAATTTAAAAATTATTGTAATTGACTTCCTGACACAGAAACGTTGTTACAGATTGAACCTACTTACAGCATAATCTAATCGCAGCGCCATCTATTGCTTAGACATGATTCAGAATAAGTGGTTAACTAGCGATTCAGATTGATTTTTTTTAAAATTGAACGTTCCTTATCTTAAGATAAGATAAAATGAATTGTATGGGAGGTAACAGGACTATGGCTTACGCCCGTTTACTGTTTATTTTTATTCTGACTGATTTGAATTTAGATCCTAGCATTTAATTAATTTGTCACGTTTACCAGTAGTGTAATTGGGACAGCAACTATAAGCGTCGCGGTGTTACTTCCGGCCTGATTCCACCAATAAGTTACTGACATTGAAACACGTGGTCGCCCTGTTGCCAAGTTGATCACCTTCATATTTCTTCAGCCACACTATTGTCGTCCTTCTATAGTCATCAAGAATATATAATAATGAAAACAGTATTGCTATAATATGCACTAATATAGTTGATAACTTACTACAAACGCAAGGTTATATTTTTTTGACATGGCAACAGCGAGAATATTTTTCAGTGCATTACATTACCTAGCCAATGAGAGAGCTGTTGTGGCCGAGCTGATACGTCGTGATGATCTTAGTATAGTGAGAACTGCACATACTAGATTCAATTCTCCACTTAGCTTATAAATTCGAAACAAAGCGTTACTTTTTGTTTGAAACGAACGCTGTACACACAACATAAGTTTTTTCAGCTTTCATTTAAACAGCTTATATACCCCAGGAAAACATCCTTTAAATTTGAAATAAACAAACAGGCAGAAACATTAGATGTCACTAGCAGTAACAACTTTTCGTGTAAACATACTAGAGGGCAGCAGTGAGGCACTAGCATGAAATTGTGCAGCTTTCCATGTATACTGTGTTTGTGTCCTTGCATGATTGAGGCCTGTTACTATGACAACCTTCCCGCTGGACAATACAAAACAAATGAAAGTTTTTCTGCTTGCAATTTGCTATGGTTTCATCTTTAAAACCATTTTTTCTTTTGTTTGTTCACACTGCCACTTGGTTTTCTAGTATAATGTGTTATTTGTAGCACATAGCGTGTAATGTAATGCGAACTGTTTAATCTATTACTAGATAATACAAGGATTCATTGATGCGTGACATTTCTGAATCGTAGATCAGATTTATTCGAGTATAGCGTGTTTTGTTTGTACTTCAAACATGAGAGTTAATTGATAATACATTCAATTTTCCACGAAGTAGAATGTTTGTGAGTACGTCTTTTTTCAGTTTCTTCCACTGACAGATAGGTTATCGCATGTAATTGCGTAGATATAAATCATTATGGGTCAGCAGTAAAACAAATTGAATTTTCTGTGAACATATTATTTAGGTAAACCCTGATTCCAACGATCAAAGCATACCTAATTAAATTGTTTGTATAGGAAAAAATATAGCTCGCAGAGACATGTGTAATTCCAATATAACAATGGTTTTTTTAGTATCTTGTTAGTCAGTTTGGATAACCCAATGCCCTATATTCTCGTTAAAAGTATGTTTTTAAGGACTGTTTTCCACGTGCGACCTCATTTAGATAGAATAACAAACAGGGATTATCCCCTCGACCCGATGGAGGTGTCATCCCATTACATCGTCGAACACATACACCTAACTTTAAAATTTTTACTGTTAAAAATCAATGGAAAACCTACAAAACTCTACTTACAGCCACCTAACTTTGGTTTCGTGCAGGGTTTCCGCCAGAGATTACCAGTTTGAGGGGTGTAAAGTCAAAATTGGAAAGGTGTAAGTGAAGTTTTGTACGCTTTCTATCGATTTTTCACAGCATTAATTTTAAAGTTAATGGGTGATTGTCGAGACTTTGGGTCTGGCAGAATCAC
Source organism: Lepisma saccharinum (assembly GCA_022664845.1). Taxonomy (NCBI): domain Eukaryota; kingdom Metazoa; phylum Arthropoda; class Insecta; order Zygentoma; family Lepismatidae; genus Lepisma; species Lepisma saccharinum. The sequence continues at coordinate 17,834 of JAGDQP010018019.1, read as the reverse complement.
TGGTGTGGCGCCTTCAAAACTGCAAATGCTGGTAAAATTACTAACAAAAATATGTTATTTTATTTTTTAACGTTTATTCCTTGCACAATTATAATAACAAATGTCTTTGTGTTTATACTTATTTAAGCATAAAACAATATTAGTTAAGGATGTTGAAAATTGAATTCATTTATGACCTTTAGTCATGCCTGGATCAAGCCAGGATAGGGGACAGCAGTGGATGAGAAAGCTAGCGACTAGGGCCTTATTTAAGGTAACATACCAGCATTTAATTGGTGAAACTGAGGAAAACCCTGGAAAATCTCAGAATGGGCGGCCATGGGGTTCGAAAAGTTAGTATAAAGCAACGATCTCTAGATGGCAGCACTGCCTCTGTATGCGTTTGAGGTATATTTTCGTTGCATCGTTATATCATTAGCAGCACAACCATGAGTTACTAATATAGTGGCATGGTTGCACCTCGGTGTGAAACCTACAATTGAATTCCAGGTATTGTGACGATTAGTGTCCTTTTTAATGTTTCATATTGTCTTTCACTAGTGAAAACTTATTTGTTATTAATTATAACGTATAGAAATTCTAAGCAACAATTGTTTCTCTTTTTTTATATGGTGTTTGTTAGGTGATAGTTATACTTAAAAGAAGATGTTACATATTCACACGTATAACAGTTTAGCTTGCCAATATAATTAACATCATGTTCCACCATAGTCACAAGCATCCGTATAAGGGAGGAAAGTGATTCTCTCCTTTGTGCCGCAATGACTGACTAGGTGTGACGCAATAATTGACTATCACAGTAACACACATACGTTGAAAATACGTGGATTAAATATTAGAACCGAAACGTAATTTTAACATTTTAGATGTACCGAAATGTCCGTCTTTTCAACGGTTTATTTGACGTTGAATAATGGTTGAGAAGAAACAGTTGAAATAAAGAAGCGGACGATGAGAAAACGGGTTCGGTTGGCCAAAACATACCATGGTTGCTGTCTATTGGTCTAAACATTTAGCTACATTTTGTTCATTGCTTTGATCATGATATACAGTATTCATTTTCCAACAGTAAATTATCCAACCGTCTGCTCTGGGGTTCGAAGCTTGAACATTCCGCACTCGTCGTTGGTAGCTCGACACGTTATCCCTGATTAACGGAGTCATCTTGAGAATCACTACCATTTTACGGTAAAAGGCAGGCTTGAAAGCAGTCACCAGAAATCCAGACGTGTAATTTTACCATCATGTAAGAATAAGAATAAAGAATATTTCCCTCTTTCTTTGTTATGTGCATTTTCCTTCTTTAACACTTTGATCATCGCCGCACTATTAAATTTGTATTTCCCGAGAAGTGTAATATGCCACCTTAGAAAAACGAATCTGAAGGAAAATCTATGTCATAGTTGAAAACAGTTCATATGAACGTCCTATTAACGAAATTAAATGTTCGTTGAAATATAGATTAAAATTCAATCTGTTTTCAACATGCAAATGAGAACATGATAAACGTAATTCATTTTATTCTATTTGCTTTTGAGCACAATTTTTATACAATTTACTTGGAAAGGTAATATAGAGCACAGTTCAATGTAATAGTTAAAAACAGGTCACATTAACGTACTATCAACGAAATAAAAATTTCGTCAGAATATAGAATGGAATTCAACGTGTTTTCAACATGCAAAAGGGGACACAAAATATTAGTTAAAATTCCATTAAATTTGAAAGAATCCCATAAAACGAAATCTATACCTTAGTTGAAAATAAGTTGAATCCACGTTGAACTAACATCTTATCAACAATATCAAGTCTTTGTTGAAATATGATTTAAAATTAAACATACTTTTTTCAACCGATAACGGTTAATCAACGAAATAAACAAAACATCAACGTTTAAAACACGTTTCTGTGCTACTGGGATAGGTATGCCACGAATGGAGATGTCAATTGAATGCTGATTGGCCATCATAACACTATCGAGAATTATCTTGGTACTGCGGCGTTTTCTCGAGCATGGAGACTGGAGATCGTGGTTCTGGTAGTTAGCAAGGGCGTCGGGAAGTTGGGGGAAATGGGGGACACTTGCTCCCACTGGACTTTACGCTTATTTTTTTCTATATTATTTTCATGTACTAGTAGTGTATGTTACATGCTTCTCACTACATGCATTTCATAAGGTTACTTGGGATATTACCGTTAAATGTTCTGATGTATTACCATATTTATTTTAATCTATGTAATCATAAGTACACGTCAACAAAACAAAAATAATTATTTTTTACTCACAAAATAAATTTTGTAAAAACATGCAAAATAAAAATAGGAATGGCATTATTATACCATCATGTAAGTTTTATTTATTTGAAGGTACTCTTTTTTGTTAAGTTCATAGCATTTCTTCTAGAAATTAAAGAAAAATCAATCAATCTCTCTTCCCCTCACACACATACACACTTATATACAAAGTTTATAAAGCAGGAATTAACCCAACGCTTTGTTTGCTGCTCCCACGCTGACTAGGCGTGTCGGGAGAGGAGAGTCGTAGCTCTTAACTGGGATCGTCACTGTCTTTTATTCACAGCAGCTCCCCAATCGCATCACGATGCTGGGTGGGCACTGTTCCAGACCCTTTCGCTTTGGAAAGTTCCTGGCGACGCCCTTGGTGGTTAGTAGTACAATGGATCAAAATACCGAACAATACCGAGAAACGAAATACAGATATCGAAACGCTAAACGATACCGAAAACCAAAACAGTGAAAATACCTAAAGACATCGAGTACGAAAACACGAAAAGGTACTAAAATTGAATGACACCAAACAATATCGAAATACTGAAAAACGAATCAACGGACGGTATCGAAAACCGAAATACTGAATAATGCCGTAAATCTTAATATGCCAAAAGATATCAAAATATCGAGAATGAAAGACAGCAACATGGAATAACGGAACATATGTGACAATAACAAATCACACAATGTACTAGAAACATTTTAAAGACGCACTGAAATTCGTCTTTCTAGATTCCCTAGAATCTAGAATTCAATTTTAAGCGCTGGATTAGCAGTCATCTTTTGAGTGAAGGCACGAATCTAGGAAGAACAATTTGATTGGTATGCAGCATCTGTCTTTAACGTTCTGGAAACTGTCTGGATTTGCACTCAGGAGCCTCACACCATAGACCATTTCCGAACGAGAGTGCCGGTATTTTTATTTCCCATAGTTTCCAACCCAAAAACAAGCCAACAAGAACGGAATTTGAACGAACACCATGCCCGCTTATGGGGATGCGTTAACCTCGACATTGGCTACTAAACCAGAGACTGGTACTTGTGATTCACCGTGACGCTCATATATCTATATGCGTCAAGGAAAGAGCTATTGAAAGCATAACATATGGCTGGCTAAAATAGAACGACAAACTCTAACTCACGTATATCTTAATCAGATGAGTTTTCCACACGAAAAAAAAAAAAATGCAATCATTAATCCTGCTTATTCCCTCCTTTCTCAATTTTTAATTAGAACTGGATCTTTTCGTACAGTCTAATTTTACCATATAGTCCAAGTATCTACAAATAATCCCATCTTTTTCTCTTGAACGGGAAAAACCTTCCCTAATGAGAATGTTGACTCTATCCTTATGGAAGCACTTGCAAGGTAAGGCAAATAGAAAGACAATGGCTTTTCAAAGTCTTCTTCCTTGCTAATTCGTAACCTTGTCGCTACTTGTTCGCTCTAATTATCAACTTTCTTTTCTAACCCCATCCTTCTCATTAGAAAAAGAAATTAAGAGAAGAGAAAAAAAAGTTACCTCCAGAAACTAAGACTGAACAAAAGCATTTGGCTTCTTTCATCCCTCGCTGCGTTTCAACGCTTGTGTTTGTACCCTTCTGCTTCATCTTGTAAGTAGTTAAATGTTCAAAGCAACGAATGGTACAGAGGTGGGAAGAAAGACTGAAATTCGTTTCCGAATGGCGTTTCTTTCTCATTCCTTTTTTTTTTTTAATTTTCTGAGCTTCCAAACTGTCTTTCAAGAATTTTCTGTCCCCTTGTTCTTACTTCGTCTTCTTATCCCCATCCTTCCTTCTCTACTTCTTCGTGCCCTATGTTTCTCCCTTCCAAAACCGCTCCATCAATGAGTACGAGCGAAAGTTCAACAATTAGTTCGAACTTTTGTAATAGACATTCTGTGAAGTTTCATTTTGAGACACTGACTGGGGACGGTAAGGAAAATGGGGGAGCAGCGGATGAAGAAAACGGTGAAGAAAATAATGAAATGAAGAATTTGAAAGAAAATCTTCCAAGAGGTGACCATCAACGAAAGTAACGTTAAGTACCAAACACACTAATTGTAAAGAAATATGTTTAAAATATTCAATCACAGAGCTCATGAAGAAACAGTGATTTTTCATGGTTTATTCTATTTGAGAGGAACATTTATTCTTTAAAATTGTAATAAGGGATTCTGCCAGTATTTTCAGTTTGGAGGAGGGTGTAAGTAGAGTTTTGCACAATTTCTATTCATTTTTGATCGTAAAAAATTTTAGGTTGGGGTATATGAGAATTTTTTACAGACTTGAGAATTTGATAGGGTGTTTGTTGGAGGGGTTTGCGAGAATTACTGATTGGTCAAGGGATACAAACAAGTGGCATTGACAAGCAAAAAGAAATTCGAGGCTGGAAATGTATGTGTTACAAATCTGCCATATTTTGTACAAAGAAAGCGTGGACTTTAATGTATCCATGCACAAAATATAACAATTTTGTTTCACATACATTTTGAGTTATATAAAATATTACCTTGAACATTGTTACGTGCCTTGAATTTTGAAGCCGACATATAAGGTTGTTGTTAGCGATTCTGACGGCAATACTTTGTTGTTTATATGAATGCTAATGACTGTATTTAGTTATTACCCAAATAAATGCCAATCTTCTAGTGCTCGTTTCGGGGTTACGAAACGTGTCCGTCCTGTCCATGGTCCGCTAATGAGTTTTGAATTGGGGGACGCTAATACGGTACCAGTGCAGATCCGGAACAGTGAATAGTAGACTACTTTAAAACTATATTCATCAAGTCTCTGTTTCGTTTAATAACTAATATATTTGTGTGTCGTCTTCTGGTTTATTCCCCTAAATTTTACAAACATTGTTTTCTTAATTGCCAACATCTAACATATGATTTGAAATATATCTTGTCTTAAAATTGATATACAATCCCATTTCACTAATAATATCAAACAATAGGTAAACTGTCTAAACAGCAAGTACCTGGTAAATATATTTTTTAACTATTATTGCTGAAGAGTGCAGCAAATGCAATTAGCGACAATCAATAAAATAACGACAACAAAATTGCAAAATATTCATCTCTTTCTTCTTTCCTATTAATTAATTGTTTAATTCCATTAACAGAGAAATATTTTCCAATTATAAAAGACTTACACAAATAAAAATAAACACACAATTAATGAAAATGGAAATAAAAACGAAAACCGAAAATATAAATGAAAATGGAACATTTATCCAAGAACAAATATTATTCAATAACAATAATTTTAATGTTACTAAAGCCAGTTCCAAGCTACTTAGCATGAAACACATGAGAGAAGGAATAATCATTCACAAAATACAGCATGATGACAACATTAACTAACCGGGTTACATAGAGTTTAGACTTTCATTAATGGCACTTCCAAATCCAGTTGCGGATGTTATGTTGATAGATCATTACATGTTATACCCTTCTAATCAATGGGCGAGAACTTTCTATCGGCCATAAATAAAATTCAATTAAATTTAATTTTTGTAGGGGCGAATTTTAATATTTTGCTGTTTTTAGTTCAATAAGTATTTTTTTTCTAATGAAATACATGTATTTTCATTTTTGACTTACCATATATCTGTTGAAGAGACTAGTATAGATAAAGTCAGTTAATAGGCGTACTCTTGAACTAATTGCAGAACTGCGATGTTGACTGAAATACAAAAAAATCACAGGAATCTCGTTTGAATAGATTCTAACTTGTTTGTGTGAGATTTACATAACGTAGACCAAATTCCTGATTTATATTCTAACTTGCTTCTAACTATGAATCAAAAAGATATTTAAACGTACCTAGCTATTCTCTTTAAGTTAAATCTCATTTCTAAGTATAAAGCCAAGTTGTCTTTAAGCTTGACTCACCAAATTGTTCATATGATCAGTAAAACATAATAATTGCCCCGTCCACTTTTGTACATTCGAGTTAGTTAGGAATTAAAATGATCCCAAATTTTGACCGGACTACCAAATGCACCGAACTGCCTAACAGAACACTGGATCACATCCTAGTTTCACAGGCTATATTGAATGGAGAGACACAATGTTCGTAGGTCAACAGAAAGAGGTTGAGTCTAACTCAATCAGAGCTAACAAGCCAAGAACACTGTAAAAAAATAATAATTAAAAAAGGATTTTTTAAAAAACACGCCTATTAAAGATGGACTAAAAGTAAAAAAAAATAATAAACTGAATTAATCTTATGAATCGGAAAATAAAAGCGTACGCGCTCTTAGATATTATGATTTTATGATAATACAAGCAAGAACACACACGCTTTTATTTTCCGATTCATAAATTTATTATTTGTTTTACTTTTTAGTCCGTCTTTAAAAAGCGTGTTTTTAAAAAATCCTTTTTTAATTAAGTTTTTTTCTGTATAATAGATGAATATTAAACTCCCTGCGAGAGAGGTAACCCGAACAATACATGCGGCGTTGCGTGCATTTAAGGATAATTTCCCCTTATTTTATTAATTACAGTTAATTGGATTATTCTGTCGTATATCTAATGATTGAATATTGTATTGTCATCGGAAGCAAGCAAGTTTACAAAATGTCAAAGAAATCGGATGGTGGGAAGTGAGTTAAAAATCGATTGCAAAATTTGTACCGAACAGACAGACAAGAAAGCGAGTTAATAAAAACGTGTTAAAAAGTATCCTCGATTTTTCCCTATTCAAGAAAATAGGCCACTTCAAAAAGGCACACTAGTAAATAGACTTACAACAAAACACTGACACCAAATATATTCAATAAAGATAGATGGCTTAGAAAGAAAGATATACAAAAAATACATTCAATCATCTTCAGTTGAGTGAGTTTCACGATTCCGGTTCTAACTATCGACCAAGTAATGAGGTACCTTTCTTCTTCCCCAGTAGCACGGATACATGTTTTCAACGTTGATTTTAAATTCATTTCGTTGATTAACCTTTACCTGTTGAAAAAATATTTTTACTTTTAAATCATATTTCAACAAAGATCTCATTGCTTTGATAAGATGTTAATACAATGTGTATTCAAAATGCTATTTTCAACTATGATATAATGGATTTTGTTTAATGCATTTCTTACTAGTGTTATGTCAAAAAATATAATTAGAAACTAATTGAATGACACAAACTAATTTTGGTGTTCTGATGTGCACGTTGAAAAGAGGTTGAATTTTAAACCATATTTCAATGAAGTTTGAATTTCGTTGATACGACGTTAATGTAATGCACTTTCAACTATCATTAATACTATGTCCTAGATTTTGTTTCGCACTTGTTTTTCGAATTTAATTGCTTAAACATTATAATTAAAGGCAAATCAAATGAAAGAAACAACAAATTTTTTTTCATGTTTGCATTTTCATGTTGAAAACAGGTTGAATTTTAAACTATATTTCAACGAACATTTAATTTTAACGATACAGTAAAAGAGTACTGGCCTATCGAGGTGGATTCTTGGATAAGTGGTTAACGTGTCGAGCTACCAACGAGAAGTGCAGAACGTTCCTGAGTTCGAACCTCACAACAGCCGCTCGAATTATTTACTGTTGGAAAATTAACACGTTGAAAAAATTATCGTGATAAAAGCAACGGATAAAATGAAACTAAATGTGTTTATACCAACAGACACCATTCATGCTCTGTTTCGGCCGAAAAAGCAAAAGCAAAAACTTGCTGTGACAGATCACCTCAGACTAAAAAAGGAAAGTTCCTTTTTTGAATTTCACGTACGTCATCAATCTGAACTGCATTACGCCTAACGCCTTTCTCGATTTACTCCCGTTCCATCGCTTCTCAAAATGTGGGCATCGTTTGTCCCGATCCATCGCTCCTGATAATGAAATATTTAATGAACACATGTATTACATTTTTGTTTTAGAATTTTAAATTAAATTAATTAAACATTGTAAAAGTTTCTTTGATATTATTCTTAGCTGTCGTGAATTCTTTTTTCTGTTTCGAATGTTAATTTAACACTGTTTTCTTGCCAGGTTCTCTGACTGGAAAATGGAGGAACTTAAGTTTATTTAAAATAAGAGCAGAAAGTATTTATTGCTTCACCAAGAGTACAGGTTCAATATGGTAAAGGAAAAGACAGAGGTCTGGAGTTTATCATCAAGCATGCCGTCTCTATCAGGTTTGAAATCGAGCATGTATAGAGCTCGTGCAAAATCCTTAGAAGTTCCGTTGACAGTGAATTCACTGAGCGACATCAAGTTTCCCGGTAACATCTTGAAGACATCAGATGGAGAACAGTTTCTTCAGTTTGATTGGTATTCTCAAGGAGGCACCAGATTTATTGGGTTTTGTAGCAAATTAGGCACATCGGCCTTGTATGAAAGTAGCTTTGTAATGGACGATGCAACATTTAAAACATGTCCGAAATACTTTGATAAGTTATATACACTATATACGGAGATTGAGGGTTATTTCCAGACCAGCACTATATTGCTTTATGGCAAACAGAGAAAATGACATGCCTGCGTGGGAATATAAAATTATGATCATAGATTTTTAAAGTGCAAACAGTTATGATAACAGCTGTTCGAGAGATGTTATCTGCGTGTGTGCTTCATCAGTGCTTCTGGAGAAAAGTCCAGAAACTCGGAATTGTAACATTGTACAGAGGTAATGAGGAGGTAAGGCAACATGTAAAGATGACGGCAGCTTTGGCTTTGTCGCAGTCTTTGAATGTCGACGATGGCTGGTTAAAAATAAAGGAAAACTCACCGGATATAGAATGACTGCAAAGGTTTTATGACTACTTTGTCCGAGAGTGGTTCGATAATGACACGTGCAATTGTTATGGACAGAAGAGCAGAACCACAAATATGACAGAATGGTGACACAGTAGATTAAGCCGGAAACTTGTAAAATGTCATCCTAATGCTGTCAAACTAAAGAAGATGATCTACAATAGGATACACTGCAATTACGATAGGAATTTCAATTGAATGACAAACAGAAGGAAAATATAGATCTTGATGGAAGAATTGCTGCTGCTGTAAGTAAACACGAACGACATAGTGACTTAGCCCGAGTCCTTCGATACCTTGGTATATGGTTAAGCTGGAAATGGAACAAAGGATGAAGCATAAGTAAGGAATCGGGATGAATTCTGAACAGACAAGAAGATTACAGAAAGAAGACAAAGGGAAGCAGAAAAGAAGTCCAATGAAGGGTGAGGGTCATAGCGGAATGTCCAATGAGAAAAGTCAAAGTGAACAAGAGATGAGGGGTTAAAGATAAGATGTACGTAAAAGTGAAAGGAAAAAGGGCGTGGCCTGAAAAAAGAAAGCAAAGAGAAAGGAAGAAGGATGTGGCCTGGAGAAAGGAAAGAAAGCGAATGGGAGAAGGGCGTGGCCTGGAGGACGAAAGGAAAAGTGAAATGAAGAAGAGCGTGGTCTGGAGAAAAGAAAACTGAAAGGGAGAAGTGCTGGCCTGGCGAAAGAAAACTGAAAGGAAGAAGGATCTGGCCTGAAAAAAGGAAACTAAAAGTGAGAGAAAGAAAATGACATGGTCTGGAAAATAAATTAAAAGTGGAAAGCAGAAGGGCGTGACCTGGAGAAAGAAAGAAAGTAAAATAAAGAAGAGCGTGTTCTGGAAATAGAAAGAAAAATTGAAGTTGAAAAGGGTTTGGCGTGAAGAAACAAAGGAAAAGTGAAATGAATAAGAGCGTGGAATGGAAAAACATAGGAAAAACGTCAGGGAAAAGGGTGAGGCCTAGAAAGGAAGGAAAAGTGAAAGGGAGAAGCGTGTGGTGTGAAAAAGGAAAGAAAAAGCTATATAGTCATTTTAAAATGTTAGAAATGCAAAGGCTATCGGAAATGTAAGCAAATAGAGAAGTCTGAAAAGGCGGTGATGTATCAAGTCAAGTATATGACTGATATATTATTTCAAGCTGGTGCAGTACATGTAAGCGCAGACTTGTTAAAAGAGTCCTTCCAAATGCAGTAAAGGTAGCTAAGGTTCTAAAATAAGATGTAGGCTATTATTATGGATTGCTGATGCGGTTGGAATTACACTTCTCAGGATCTCAGGAGATAAAGACCAGTTTTGTTAAATTAAATTAGAGGATTACTGCTGCCATCTCACGGCATCTAGCAGACAAAGACGGAAAAAGTTCGCCGTTACAACACGCAGTCATCAATATGATTTGATTTCACCGTTTAGATATAACAAAAAGATGGGATTAGTATTATCTTAAATCACCTAATTAGTTACGACTCATATTCTTGCAAAATCGATGAAAGTTGACGCTTATTTTTAACAATTAAACTCAATATTCTGATTTGTTAAAATATCTAATGCCTCCCGAAATGCTATCTCAGCAACAAACACAAAAAATTCTTTCTGTACGGTAAATGTACCCTCAAGGTCTTTTACACAGCACTGCAAATGTAAAGAAGAAACAGGACAAGCTCCATCAGAGAAGACAGTAGGGAGTATTTCACAGTCGTTATACACCATTTTACTTCATTCATGTGGGCTAACAGCGCTTTAAGAAAGAAAATAATGTGGAGCACACAAAAGGTCTAATATTTAAAACTGCTTAGCTAATGGAAAAGCTGAACTTCATTTCCCAGCGTTGCCAGTACACGTTTTAACTACACTAATAAACAAAATAAATGAAATGGTACTCAATCCCATGAATTTCGGATTTGCCATAGGGATGCATGCAGATACTTCAGGGCTCTACTCGGGTTTTTCACCCGAATTCCTTAATGGAATCTGGACAAATGCCCTGGCCGCGTTTTGTCCCTCATCCCCTCAACCACTGAGGATGCTATCTCAGTCGTGAGGAGGACTTTGACCACAGTAACTTTCAGAACCCATATAACGAAAATTAGAAGGAAAATAAGTGTTTGTTACAATTGGTGACAGGTTTGAGGTGACATGACAGGTGACTTGTATATAAAAATTTACATACACTGAAAAAAAGAGTTTAATAATATTCACAAAGGAGAGAATTAGGCCTGCGAGAATAGCCTAATTATAAATGATATCCTGATAGGTATTGAATAAAATAAAAGAAACATCACAATACACACATCTCCACAAACAATTCTTTTAGATTAGTTTTATGGAATTCGCAGAAAACAAAACCGCATTGAAACAGGTCCGTGCCTCCTTATTTAACTAAATTACCGGAAACAGGTTTTAAAAGCATGTGAGAAAATTTGATCGACGGCTTTGCGTATAAAATTCCCCTTATCCACTGATGACGTTATAACTGAGAAGATAAAGAGTAGGGTGAGGGTACAGAATTCAAGGAATAGCCCTTCCCCCTACCTCTTCCGCTCTATTTCCTTCCCCACACACTTAAAATTTCCCCATTTCCTTCAATATTACAGACACACGTTGCCTCTTCAGATCCTCTTTTAAGAGCCAAGAGATGAAAAAAAAGACGACCGACTTTCGTCGTTCTCATTAAATTCAGCGGCTGTAATGAAATGGTGGTCTGAAATTACTAAGATAACGACGCCTAATTAAAAACTCTAAAAGCAATATAAGAGCTTCAAAAGAAAAGAGGCAACCGCTTTAAAACAATGGCTCCGGACACTCTTCCTTGCTAACATAACAGGTCTCTCTCTTCCTCATCATCCTAGTTTTTTGCATCTCTCACAGTCCTTTGCGCACACACATTCACATTCACAAATACTCATACACGAATCTCCTTGAGGCAAGATTGTCGTCTGTTACCTCCCTTAAAACTATCTTCGTTCTATTCAATCAAATTCTTATATCCTGGATGAATGAATTATTACACACAAGCCGTCTTTTCCTCATTATTAAGACAACTACAAAGCATAAAAAGGCATAACGTCATAATAAACCAATGGTTGATACGTTTATAGACATTCTGGCAGATGACCTGACTGACTCGGTGAACCAGTTCACTCAGACCGTGACGCGGAGTCTCAGGAATGGAATTTTGACCTGACTGACTCGGTGAACCAGTTCACCAAGACCGTGGCGCGGAGTCTCAGGAATTGAATTTTGACCTGACTGACTCGGTGAACCAGTTCACCCAGACCGTGACGCGGAGACTTAGGAATGGAATCTTGACCTCACTGACTCGGTGAACCAGTTCACTCAGACCGTGACGCGAAAACTCAGGAATGGAAGTTTGACCTGATTGACTCGGTAAACCAGTTCACCGAGATCGTGACGCAGAGACTCAGGAATGGAGTCTTGACCTTACTGACTCGGTGAACCAGTTCACTCAGACCGTGACGCGGAGACTCAGGAATGGAATGTTGATCTGACTGACTCGGTGATTTTGTTCCTGTAACTTCAATTACTCATCAGTGTCATTTGTGAGAGTCATACATTCTTCGAAAATAGCCTTTCTGAAGGGGGGGGGGAAGTTGCACCCCTTTGGGGGTATTTTCGTACTTTCCATATGTTATTACTATTTTCAGGAACTTTTTGGCGTCGTAGTTTTTGTTCTCTGTAGAGTAACACACCAGTTCCCAGTCTCCCCCTAAAAGAAACACTGCTCAAACGCGTCACTTAAGGAAAAAGTAAAACTCCCCTTTACCCTTCGAGTCAGACCGAGTCCAATGCGTAGATCGGGTGACTCCGTGGCCCCGTACAAAACTTGACCCAAATGACAGGATTGATCCGTGACTGTATTTCAGCTCTGCGTTGTGGTCGGACATAGATCTGAAAAATACGGATTTTAAGCATAATTTAAAGAGCTTAAACCATGATGTCATTTTAGAGTTTCAAAACAATGAACAATAAATAGCTATTGAATTTTAGGATTGGAAGTCGGTAGAATTTGGTAATAATAATAATAATAATAATAATAAGGTGGCGACAACAATACAACATAATCTACACTTTAGTCAAAGACACCGAGTAGCTAATTTGAAGTTACCTTCCGCAAGTTTGGTCAACTAGTTCTTCACATTTGTATAGTAAATTTGGTGCTATCTTTCAAATTCCATAATTTCTGTTAGAGCTCCGTAATATACTTTTGATTTTGTAGTTATAAGCAGTACAGTTTAACTTTACCATAGATTTTTTGCACTGTGACACCATCTGAATTCAAATTCTATATGCCTAAATTGTTTATATACAATATTGCTAAACGTGAGTGCTGTTCCCTCATTATGTCTCGGGGATATGTGTCTGTCAATATAACTGTTCGTATCCTTACGTTATGCGATAACATATTTGTAACACAACGCATTGATAATTTGGTCAATTTAGGTCTCGGTAGCTTCTAATTATAGATACCCTGATCATATCTGTACCGTATGACCATGCATGCATTCTAAATCTACTTATTTAGCGCACCCGTATATATACGGGGACGCCATAAAGTTTATCCTGTCTGACTGTCTCTACCCCATAGATCTTACGAACTACAAGTCAGACAGAGATGAGCCATACACCTCTGGATTCTTCATCTTCTGAAAGAGTGAGTCAATCTATGACGTTGACTCTATTTTGAGGGATTAGTTCTTAAAGGAACATTTTATATTATACGAGGGCGCTTTGGTTTTGTGTATAAAACCATTCTAAATCTACTTTTCTAAGTATTACGAGCCTCTGATCAGCTTTGTTTACCAAAATGTTCGAATACCTAACGAAAAACGTATGTGTTAACACTTACAATGTGTTGCACTACTTGCGTCAACGTTTAACATAACACTGGTGGTACAACTCCGGTTTTGTTTTGAATATGTGGTTAAAACCTGCTAGTTGAAACAACCAAAATAGTTGTGATTATTTTTAGTCCTATGTTTTTATATCGAATTGTGCTGTTTTCTGCGAAATCGCCAAGTAACTTCTGCGCATACAGAAACCATTATCTATAGAGAAAAACATATCTGCCTTAATTGAGCGCAATTATTACCACCACTTTTTCTGTGTTAATTTTACACCAGCAAATTTAACACAACGCACTTTTCTACACAGTAATTGTGCTTGTATGATATCTTCAGAAACTTCCGCTGAATCAACACTAGACTCAACTCCAATTGTATTGAATTAACATCGGCATTTCTAGAACATAAATAAATATGATAAAAACTAATATTAGATTCAAATAATAGATTTTTATGCAGCAAACAATACGTAAAAATGTAGTATTAACATCACACCAACTTAGGGTGTAGATCACTCCCGCCATCTAGGTATGACCTTTCCATTGATTTACAAGGGAATCACTTTACTCGTCTTATGTCTGTCAAGATATTCAAGTTCCGCTTTCACGAAATTTACCTTGGTGGTTATTTTGACTCTTGTAGAGTTTTGATTTGTAAAGTTTCTTCAAATATATGAATATAATGTATCATTAGTAGTAATCACAATATGTCAACGGAAAATTATATTGTTCGTGTGTAAAATATTGCATTTCTATACTCTAAACAGCACGAGTCAAAGAGAACATAAGAAAACACTAGGCGGAAACAGAAGTTAAAAACTTACGCTCCTGAGAGACATAAAACGAGTAAAACAATTCCCATGTTACTTAATGAGAAGGTCATTCACCGATCTACACTTTTAACACTGGCCGCTACAGTAAAATGCCATGGGTCCGCAGGACCCCCTGACTGGACTTCTAGCTCTAATAAGCTACTTTCGTCCTTCGAGTTAATTTGTATAATTGATTTGAGAAAATAATTATTTGATTTATGTTAAATGAATCGGATTAAGCATCAGGGCCCAGGCAGCGCCCCAAGCAAGCCCCCAGAAAATCCACTTTTCCCCTTTATTTATTTGAGTAAGCCTAAAGGCATTATCCAGAAGAACAGATCATTTATAAGTAAAATTGCCAGAATTCAAGTCAGGTGAAACTGTAAAAGGATGAAGGATGTTTAGGTAAATGAAGGTGTTGAGAGTAAAATTTATTGATGTTGTCATCTAAAATACTATTTTGTAATAATTTTGTATGGGCTCTGTTTCACATCCATGACGAAGATTTGAGTATGTTGTTTTGATCTTTTCACTGTTATGTTCCTGTTTTAAATTAAATATGAGAGTAGTTCTTTATAAGTTATTATATGCTTCTTAATTCTGTCTTCAATGTGATCTGGTAGGTTTTCCTGTATGAAATTTTTGTGTCTTGCATTTTCAATATATCTTTTCTTACGTTCTTTCAAATATGAGTCAATGGGAACTATGGGAATTCTGTTGTATAATTGAATTTTGTCAGCAGTCCATAACCTTTCCATATACCGTATCCAGTATCTTTCGAACTTTTCTATCTTTTCCAAATTTATGCCGGAATGAAATAGTTCGTGACCATACATAGGTCTTAAGATTGCTAAGTAAAGTCTAATTTTGATGGTTTGTGAGAGTTCTGATCGAAAATATGATTTTAGTAAAGTGTGAGTTCTGACTCACTGAGTCCTTTAGTCTGCCTTTCTTTAATATGCATCTTGAAGTTGAGTCTATGGTCCAATGTAACTCCTAAGTATTTTGCGGTTGTTTTGGGTTTGATTTTTGTATTTTTGATTTTTTTAAATTTCTCTTTGTTTTTACGAGTTCCCCTACCTGACGGATAGAAAAGAATGAACTGAGTTTTGTTCTGGTTCAAATGCAGCTTCCAGGTTCTGCACCATGAAACAAATTCGTTGGTTATTGCCTGTAATTGTTTAATTGCAACCTCCACATTACGAGCACTTGGTCCAATACGCAGTGTCGTCGGCGAAAAGTCCCAGTTTTGTATGTAAATTTTCTGGTATGGGAGTGTCATTTACATATATTAGATAAAGGGTCGGACTGAATGCCGCACCCTGCGGGACACCGCGCCAAATATCTATCTTTTCTGAGAGAACGTCCTCTGTTCTAACTTGAGTTGTTCTGTTATTTAACAAATTATTAGGCCAGCGTATGATGGTTGTTGGTAAGTTTAATGAGTAGAGCTTGTATAGGAGCCCGTCATGCCAGACGGTATCAAACGCCGAGGTCAAGTCCATGAAGACCGCTGCAGCTTTTTTGCCTTTATTCAATGCTCCCTGGACATCCGTGGTGATTCTGATGAGCTGATCTATGGTGGAAATTTTTGTACGAAATCCTGCCTGGCTATTAGTGATTAAGTGTTTTTCTTCTAAGTATTGGTTTAATCTTTTGGTAATGACTGTTTCGCATAATTTGGCAATAGTGTTGGTTAGTGTTATTGGACGATAATTATCAGAGATTTACTTTTGTTCGCTTTCGGAATAAAAATGGTGAAGGCTGCTTTCCAAGATGCAGGCAAAAAACCAGTTCTAAGTGATGCATTAAATAATCGCGTCAAAATTTTGAATAAAATATTAGGGGCTTTCTTTAGTGCGATATACGGTATGGAGTCCGGACCTGGAGCTGTTGATTTCTTCTTTTTAAATATATTGATGATTTCTTCTTGGGAAATTTCATCAAGAAGTATGTCACTGAATCCATCATTATAATCCCGCCTATCCAACTCAACAATGTCTATGGAATGATCAATTATGGCACGTATATTCTCGGATGTTCTTGCTACCTCCCTCTGAATTTCTTCAGGATAATCCCGATCGTCTTTGGTTCTTTCTTTAAATTTGTTGTAGAAAATTTTTGTGAAGTCCTTATTATCTATTAAAGGAATGTTGTTTATTTGGGCTGGTAATGTCTTTCTTGGTGTTTTGTTGGTTTTTGTCTTAATGGTTTTCCAAAATATTTTAGGGTTTTTGTAATAAGCTTCCTGCAAAATAGATATATGTTCATTAATTTTTTGTTCTCTAAACAGTTTGATTTCTTTTTTGATAATTTTGTTTAATTGGTTAATTTCTTGTTTTAAATAATCGAAGGGACGTTTGTGAAAATCTCTGGAGATGTAACAGCCTAGTTGTTGTTCCATTTTTATATTTATTTTCTCCCCTTTTATTTTTTTAGTCTCCGTTTTGTTTTCTTTCTGTGTGTTCTCTTTAGCTCATTCTCTTTGGTTGGTTTTAGACTCTTTGAGCGTGTTCCGTTTGGATTTCTGCTTTGGATTTTTATCGTCATCCATCCAGGTTTTCGTTAGTCACGCAGCAATGACTTGGATCTAACGCTTGTCTTTGATTGGACCCTAGTCAATGCTTCGTGACTTGTTTTTTGCTGATTGGTGTGAATCAGCCTTCTTCTCCGTTTGCTGGGAGAACTGCTCTCCCACGCCATGTTAGTTCAGTTCCAATTTTTAAAACGAGACGAGTGGATGTCTGGGCTTTCCGTCATCTGTACTTCCTAAGCCCTGTCTACGAGAGGTAGATGTAAACACCAAATATAGTATAATTTTCGATTTCGACTATTTTCGTCCATTCCGATGTAATATATTACTCGTATTAAGAAGAACAGAACCGATACTAGTACTACCAGGACTTTTCAGCGACATTATTTCGAAATTTTCACCTCATTAAATTCATTATTTTTGGTTTTGAGATTATTTATTAAAATGTTCTAAATTTCAGTATGGGGCCACTATTAACCGAATTCTTACATTACATGTATCGGTTCGTTGGATTTTAATAATCATATGCCAATTTCTCGTCTCCAGT
>JAGDQP010018018.1:24431-37357 GCA_022664845.1 Lepisma saccharinum | reverse complement strand
GTGCAATTCACCTGTGTAGTTTATTTTGCAAGGGTAAACACTAAAGGTTTTAGTGTATTACCAACAGTGACCACTATTCAGGGCAAGAAACGATTGTCGTTACATACAAGGTTAAGTTACAGAGTCGCCGTTGCTCAGTGGTAGAGCGTTTGCGTAGCATTCGAGAGGTCGTATGTTCGATCCCAGCGGTCGACCATCCTGAATGAGATTTTTCCTCAGTCACACTAGTTCTGAGTCTTGTATACCTAAAGGCCATAAATAAAATTCAAATTCAACATGGTCAATATTATTTTATCGTACCCAAATAAAAGTTAGTACAGTCGAAAGGCTTTTAATTATCAAGCTGTAATATTTTGAATTCGATTCTTAATCCTCCTAAAGTAAGTCAATAACAAGATCTGTTTCTTTGGTCTCCTTAAAATACATGTTCTTGATTAGTAAGTCCGACTAGCAAATCCATTTCTAATTAATTTACAAGATCTTTGTTTTTATTGACATATTTACAAATCAAATTGGCACTGAAAGAAAAGGTGTTTGTATCAAGAAGTAAATTAATTCATATCTGACTGGAGTCCAATCATATTAACGCTGTTAATATTACGGAACACTACACAGCTATCGTCAAACGAAAGTAACTTAGACGTTTTTGGAGCATTCAAAAATCTCTTGAAGATCGTCGGCTTACAGAAATAAATATATGGGACTTCAGACCCAGAGTTGACATTTTTCTGTACTCGAAAATCGGGACAGGGTCTGAGGGTATCAGTACGTAGGAAGTCCGGGGGGGATTTACACAAAGAAATAACAGTTACGTTTTAAAATACTGCCCTTCTTCTGAAATTAAAAATTACCACCGATTTAGCTAAAATAGATCATGGATTTTCTTATTAATTATTTAATCACGATTTTTTAGTTACATTTTAAACATTCTCCTCCACCTCGTCAATAAGAAAGGTGATTCGGGCAGTATGACCTGAGAAAAAAAAATCATAATTTATAACATTTTACCTAAGTTTCTTCAGATGATAAAAAAATTAATTTTGAATTCATCTTGTACTAGTTATTAACTTACCTGAAAGGTCTTTCCTGTCCATATATACTGATAAGTAACTCTGCAAATAATCGTCTCTTATCAAAGTAACAAACAAGGGACAAACTTGGACAAAGTGCTTATTAAGATACGGGTCGATAAATAGAAGAAAACTATTAAATAAGAAAAGCTAGAGATGTTCCTTTGTCAGTGTGAAAGTGCAGAGTATTGTTTAGCGAAGACTTCATGAGATACTCTAATTATGGAATAACTCAAATGTAAGGCTTAAAGTGAACTTGCCGAAGGACACATACGTGTATCAGTTTCGCTTTGGGGCCAATGATGTGATAGTAACATCTGTAGAATTAGCGTTGGAAACGATATGGATATGGTACGGTTCACGATGTCAGGTCCAGGTACCTTCGGGGCTTAATAGATTACTTCAGTTGATGTTGCAGTGACCATTGGCGGTGCAATATGGCGTTTGCCTGTATTCACGTGTGGAACCTTTACCGTTATATTGATATCATGCGTTCTATTTTGGTGGATATTACGAACCAGTCATTACTTTGTTCGAAAGTCTCCATTAAAGGTTGCATATCGAAGTCTAGCCCGTATTATTAATTTTGTGTGCTCAGTGTGTCTATTCATTGGCTTCTTACCCTTAGTGATATTTTGCACTTACATTATCCAGAGCACGTTTTCAGATCACTTTTAGTACATTTGCCATTAAGTTCACTTTTTGTGCACGAATTGGGTATCAGCACACCAAAACTTCATATGTGGTGTAGTTCATATTAATTTCACGAAAGGTTCATATATTATAAAACTGGAACATATTGTGAACTTTTTTCGAGACATATTGTTAACCTTAAGCGTACTTCGATTTTCAGTGTGGGAGCGATCCTCAACCGAATTTTGTACGTAAGAAAAAGAATTAGGGAACAAAGATTTGATTTACCAACACGTGTTAAAACTAAAAAAAATAAAAGATGAAATATATTCGTGACTCATAGAGATAATAAGCGTGGTTTTATGTGTGTGATATTTAAACTATTAATTAATATAATGTTCTTTATGCTTCGTCTCTGAATGGTGAAAATCAGGACAATTACAACGGGCCGCGAGACAGCGGGCAAAAGAGGGCCCGAAGGCGGCTTCCCACCACCAGATCTCTTTAAGCTGTTTGACTGTCATTTGCTTCACGAAAATTATCAACTCTGCCAGTGTAACACATCACAAAGTCTCTGAGAAAGCGTTATGCACAGCTTGGTTGCGAGTCTACTATTAACACGTGGTGCTTCAGCAACGGGAGTTTCTATTTTCACACCACCGAGTCATTTACGTCATTTGAGGCTCCGCCTACTGAATGACCTGGTGCTGAGTTGACGTTAATTTAACGGTAGTTGTAAACAACTGTTAAAAATAACAGTTTAGAACTGGTTGCTATTTATTCCAGTGTAAAATAGCAGTAGAAACCACTATTTTAGATGAACCTATTTACCTGTACGTAGCCTGTTGTACGTTCAGTCTTACATGCACAAGTGTACAAGAGAGAATGATAAACTTCTATTAAAGGCTTGCTAGAGAACTTTACATTATAATTGTCGGAAATCCATTTTATATAATTCACAATTAGTATCCACAATTTTAGAGGTACAATTCACATCCACATGCACTGCTGGATAAGACCTTTCCCGGAAGGAGGAGTTGGTCTACTGCTCCCACGCTGACCAGATGCGTTGGGAGAGGAGAACCGAAGCTCTCAACTGTGATCGCCACTGTCTTTTATTGACAGCAGTTCCCCAATTGTCCTCACAAAATTTTGAGTCCTACCGGGAATCGAACCCGGGACTGCTCGTACTGAAGTCGAGCGCGCTACCGACTAGGCTACCTCTAAAATTGTGAATACTAATTCCACATAAAAATGAATTTCGGAAGGTGACTACCCTGACACATGCCCTCATACGACCCTAAATATAAATAAAATGCATTTGTATGTTGCAATGTGCCCTCGCATCCTATTAGTTCATGATCCAATAATTACATAAAATAGGTTTCCTACAATTATAATAGGAATTACTCTACCAAGTCTTTCACTATCGCTCGTACAGGCCTTACTTACCCGTACACTTGTGTAACACACAAGTTCTATACACACAACAGACTGCAGATAAATAAGTCAAGAAAATTGTCTGTAATCATGAAAGGTACTAAAATGGGTGCAAACTTAAAAAGAAACAAACAAATAAAAAACAGTGTTTAATAGTGAAGTTCTCATGTGAACCCTAGGTGTAGACAACAGGTGTTTTAAGTTACAATAATAGTTCATCCTTCCCATATATATAGTACACAATGCACCTCGAATTACGTGATTTTTTTATTGCTTTTCTGGTGTTTACAGCACCGAATCTGCAGCAAAGTCATGGGGAGATGTGTGAAATGACACAATGCAGATCACTTCTTGATTTTGCATCAAACTCGGCACTCCAAGCACAATACGATGAAAAATCACGTTATTTCAACTCCATTATATACTATTTTAGACAAATAAAACAAGGCGGTACAAGTATATAGTACTGGTAATAAAACACAGGTATATCTGTGCAACTAAACAAATTCTCTATTATAACAAGTGATTGAGCTTTATTGGGGTGGGGAGTGGGCAATGAAGGGTTAAGGCTGATGACCCTTCCAAAACTAACTCACTTTTTTTGCTAAGAAATTTGTTATTTGTTGAGTTGCACAGGGAAAATCGTGTCTGCCTCTCTTAAATGACGTTCAGTTATTGCAGTAAAGTTATGCTTTGCTATTCAGTTTATATAACTTTACTGTGTTTTAACTGCACTTCCTTTATTTCAAATGTTACTAGATTAGAGACAAATTAACTATTATCACAACTTAAGGCTAATGTAAAGCCAAGATCTCCAACAAGAGATGCCAGCACTATCTCCGTATATGTCTAATGCATTTTTTTTATCGTTGTACGAAATTTCAATGCTGCTCCTACAAATTCAAGCCGAGAGAGTTCAAACTTTCAGGGAAGAAAGTTCATAACCAATTCAAGAGTTCTATCCGTGCTGATTTTTTCTTTCTTGTTCATTGTTGAAATCGCTTCATTGTTGTTACGGATATCCAAACCTATAACAATGAAGCTCTGCCTTTCATGCATGATTAAAAAGAAACTCGTGCTGCGCGCAAATTGAAGAATTTATAAAGTGACTATATATGAGAGCGCACCCCATGTTTTTCTTTTTAGTCATGCTTGAACAAAATTATTTTTGTTACTTTTCATACGAATTGTTTAAGAAAAGGGTGTCTTTAAAAAGTTTTTATGACGGTTGTCTCGACCGTGCAAATGTCGAGACAACAGGAATTGGGATCAGATAAAAATAAAATGAATTTTATTTGTACCAAATAGAAAATTGACAGGTGAAATAGTATGTTAACAACACTTTTGCATATGCCCATCGCTAACCTGGGGCTAGGTCCCCCAGCGGCTCCGCCGCCCAACTACCCTCGGACACACCGTCCCCTCCTTGAACACCTCGCTCGTTGTGCATCCAGACACATCCTAGCTTTCAGCAGCAATCATTATTTATACATATCCTAGCAATTATCAAATAATAAATATGAACATATAAAAAAAAATTAAAGAAAAAGTGTTCTCCCGGGCGGGATTCGAACCCGAAACTTTTCACTCAAGAAGCCGACGTCTTGACCAGTCGTCCACGAAGGCAACCCGGTAACCCGGGGCTTTCGAACTTGTATTTAGGCCTACAGTGTACGTGTTACGTAAGAAGCTCGGTCACATGTCTTATTCCCAATCTCTGTGCTCAACTGATGGCGTTGTCCTGGTTAATTTGCACCGATGAGAAAATCCTTTTTTAATATTATTTTCTCGGGTTATTTCGGTGTTCATATTTTTTCTCAAGCTAATATTTTGTGGCCCAAATCCTAAAGTGTTCGGCAACCAGCCACACCCAGCCCCGGTGGAGGCTAGTGTTTATTTTAGGATAAAGAAGTCTGTAAAAACAAAATATTAAAATATATACATATGTATAACTAAGAGCTCCTGTGTACCCTAGTCGGTAGCGCGCTCGACTTCAGTGCGAGCGGTACCGGGTTCGATTCCCGGTGGGGCTTAAAACTTTTCGGTGTTCGCCCAGCATCGTGAGTACAATTGGGGAGCTGCAGTGATTAAAAGACAGTGGCGATCACAATGAAAGCTTCGACTCTCCTCTCCCTAACCGTCTGGTAAGCGTGGGAGCAGTAGACCAACTCCTCCCTTCGGGGAGAGGCCTCATCCACTAGTGGATTGAATATGGCTGTGATTTGTTATATATAACTATATGAAAGTAACAATTGAATGTTGTATTGTCACCCGACTTACGTCACTGTGCAAAATTTCATCATTGTATGACGTTGAGAAATGAGTTAAATTAATGTTTCAAGATTTAAGGACACCGCGAACCATTGTAAGCTAAAGAAACGAATGTAAAATTCCTTAAAACCATCAAAAATGCTGTGTTTTTTTTTTCGTTTTTTTGGGTTACGTTCTACCACTTTAAAACATCTGAAAAAAAATTATGGTTATAGAACCACTAAAATATAATATATATTTTTTTCGAGTCGACTGTTGTCTTCGTTTTTTTTTTTAAATTCAATTTTCAGATTTTTTAACCTCTCTCAAAATTTTAATTTTGCTCCAACAAATCTGCAAACATTACCATTTTGTAGAGCTTGAAAAAAAAATCTTCAATTAAAAAAATAAGTAGGTGCAAATCAGACCGAGATATCGCTAAACTACCAAAAAACTTTAATTTATTTTGAGGTTAGGTTAGCATCTTTTGACCTGAAATTCGGTGGAGAGCCATCATTTTTTATGCTCAATATGCTAGTTTTTTGTTTAAATCACGATTCCTTCCAAGGCACTTTTTACCATCTTATCCTGCTATTCCCTTTAATATACACTTTATTCACGGACACACTTAGGATCCCCAAAGCCTAAACCTTCTTTAAAAAAATCCGAAACTTATTTCTGCATACGTGCCTGTTTCAAGGGAATTTTTTTTTGACTACTCTGCAATAATAATAATAAATCCCCTATTGCACTCCATCTAATAGAGGCATGTGTGTCTTGCGGGTCAGTGGTAATGGTCGCTGCCATATAATTAAGGGGTCTCGTGTTCTATTCCCGATGTGGATACAAGTGGTTCGGAGCCCATGTTAAATTGTAGGTTTCGTCCTTAGCATGTCATCTTCATCCGATGGAAGACAATAGCAAAGCAGCATCGGTTCATCTTGCACAGGGACCTTCGGGTTAGAACCTGCCTTTTGGGCAGGACACCGATCATCATCAAGATAATATGCTTAGTTACTTCTATAAGAATTAGTATCTCGGCCTTAAACCTTGACATTACTTTCGTCTCTTGGCAACACTGGCAACAACTTAACATTCAGCAGTCTAGTAAGGTAAGGAAGAAATTCTTCTTTTTTGCTTCCTTCCAATTGTGAGGTCATGTGCATAAGGAACGAAGTGGGTGGATTCCCAAGTACCTGCTTGCAATATCAAGGCTCTAAAGGAACAAGTAAAGAAAGTCAGATCCATTTGAAATTCTTTAGTCGACCATCCTTCCCTTCTTTCAAAATGCAAACACACGCTCTCCACGGAAGAGTTTTGTGTATGTGTATATACATGGTGGAATAGAAATGTTGCCAGTGTTCAGAATGTAAAATATCTGTTAGGAACATCTGACACGCAAACATACTGATGGGGCAGAAAAATATATATATATAAATTTTTTTCTTCCGTCACGGTTAGAATGTGCGCATGAAAATTTTGAAAACTCAAGTGCAATTACTTTGGGAGATATCGATGATATTATAGAAGTCAGATTCTTATTTCTTGGGAGTGATCAAAAAGTGTGGAAATTACCTTATATTTTCAAATTGCTGAAAGAAATAGAAAGTACATACACTGTAATGTGTACTAGATGGGAGGCCCTACCTATTGGAGGGTATGTTTTTCATGGCCGCCATTTTGAAGTCAGCCATTGAATCTCGATTTCTTTCTTTTTAATGGAAAGGGGGCGTGTAACGTATCGTTCTGGACTAGAATTTTACGAAAAATACGTGTCTAAAGTCAGTTCTGCCGTACATATATTATTGTGAGGGATAAGGGTATGTGATAATACTCTGGGCTAATAATACAATAGGCTGGAAACTCCCATTTTGTTTTGAAAGAACAAAGGAAATCGAACCCAAATGCATACAAATTTATACGGTTTGGGCCCCCACAATCAGGAACAATTTCTATGTATTTGGGTTTCGGTTAGAGTATTCCGGGATCCTCGGATTAGCGATTATACTACTTTGGAAACTTAAGATCTCCGATAAATCGTTTCGAAGATCTTGGGTGTGCAGGTTGTAGATCTCATGTTATCATCATCAACAGCAACAACAACATTATCACCAGTGTTTTGCCGAAAGCGGTAGGTTCTTTAAGGGAAGCTAAGTTCTCTCCATCCATCCCGATCTTACGCATTTCTTTTTATTGCAACCTACGATTTATCTACCTTTATAATGTGGATGTGGCTTCTTCCTCTTTCTCTGTTTCCTTCAACCATATTTTAAATTGCATACCTCAGTATTCAATCATTTCGCAGTTATGTCCTAACCAGTTTATTTTTCTCATTATGATCTCCAGGATTGTTGGCCTCTTGTATATTCTCTTTAGCAGTTCTTCATTTCGCATCTTCTCATTCCAGTTGATTTTTTCTTCTTCCCCATATCCACATTTTAAAGACTTCCCACTTTCTTCACTCTGTAGAGTCTATGCTTCTGCTCTATACAAAACATTTAATCAATATCTTCCTCATCTTTTTGTTCATCTATATACTGAAAAGATTATCCTTAGCTAACGCTAGTTTCGCCGCCCCTATTCTCACCTTGATCTCTTTTCCACATATTCTCACATTTTCAGCCTCCTATAGGATTGAAAGAAAATATTGATACGGTGACCATATTTTAGAGTTAACACCTTTAACATTTTAGATCCGCGAAGAGAGGATACCGATAGATGCCAAATT
Organism: Lepisma saccharinum; assembly: GCA_022664845.1. Taxonomy (NCBI): domain Eukaryota; kingdom Metazoa; phylum Arthropoda; class Insecta; order Zygentoma; family Lepismatidae; genus Lepisma; species Lepisma saccharinum. Next base: position 29,236 of record JAGDQP010018018.1, on the reverse strand, counting down.
TAGCGTAATGGCTATTGGCTATAGAAATACGAAATCACGTGCTGGATGTACAATCAGATTCATAGAAAACTGTCGATGGAAGAACACTTTGTTGTCAAAATTTGGCACAGTCTGGCAATGCCGAACTGAAAAAACTTTCCAAGAACGACATATGAAACGTGTACTTAAAATCAATACAGATTCATTGTTGCCATATTGGACTTAGAAAGTGAATTTGTAAGCCATCTTTTTTTATTTTGATTATAAATCAAGAAAAAAAAAGGTATTTGAAACCTAACATCTGTCATATCCTTTAGTTTGTTTCGCAATTTTTGTTTGTAAACATGGAGATACGGTCAACTAGTTCAAAGACAAATCAGCTGTCCGTGAAGGCCCTCAATACTAAAACTATGAGCAACAGATTGAAACTTGCTCATCTCAATTGCATCAAGCTTTGAAAGCTTTCTTACCCTAAGTTTTACAATGGACCGCTAAGCTTCTAGCCAGCGCTAAGTTGAGGCCAAGGCATATTTTCCGTACGCAAAGTGTCCTAAAGTGTCCTAAACAGTTCACAAAGACTAAAAAATACGATGTGTATTAATGTAATTCGTTACAGTACTAAAAATTCTTGTCCAAAATAAGGAATTAAAAAAATGCACATTTTGAAAGAATCAGGCAATGCAATTGCTTCAGTTTGGTGAATTGTTTATGAAATATTTAAGATATATACAGGGTAGCTGTAATATGTGGGACCCAGTCTACAGACAGAGACCTTAGGTCAAAATAAGAAGAGTATTCGTATGGCATTTTGTCAAAGCTTGCTTTGCTTCGAGTTACATGGTTAGAACCTAAAACCCAAAACTGGCTTCTTACCATGGGATATATAACTCACCATAATTCCTAAATGAAAATAAAAGTATGTTATTGAAGATCGATTTTTGTCAATTGGATGCATATCAAAAATTAAAATGTGATGTAACTGACTTGGCAGTGTTGCCAGTGCCCCTAGCTATGATAAGCATGATGTGAAGCACATGAACAGTGTTACAAACTGTGTATACATTTTTTAGGATAAGAAGGAAAATGTTCTGAATGCCTGTTGACAAGACTGAACTTTTTACCTCGGTCACACCAGACAAATGGCTGTGATAGTATCTTGAATAAAACCAGGGCCAATTCCTTCCTTAATTCGTCCATCGTTACTTTTGCTGTTGTTGTTTTTGTCTACAATGTAAAATGTCCTCTTAGTTGTATTTGTAGTTTAGTAAATAAAGAAAATTGATTATTTCCTTGCATATTCCTTACAGTTTGCAACACTGTGTTGTTTACTTTCTATGCAATGTTAATCATAATCAGAGTATACAAATATCCAATAGAATGCTGCAATGCGGTATGAAAAAATAAAATTTATGCGAAGTTGACAACTGTGTACAGCTTATGACATCATATTTTATCTTCTAATATTCACCCTTGATAGAAATTAACTTCAAACAATATATATTTACTTAGTCCCATTATTCATGATTTATCAAGGAATATTAATCTTATTCACCATTACAGGAAGTCGAATTTGAGTTTCAAGTTGGGCTCCCTCTATCTCAAAAAGGGAGTGACTAAAAAAAACACATTTTTTTTAACTCGTCTTAAATTTTCATACGCTAAGTAGGTGAAAATAATGTCACGGGACATGCTGTCTACAAGGCTGTACAAATGCACGCCATTGAACAAATGTGGGCCTGCATGTACGAGGAATTATTTGAAACTCTCGAATAAATTATTGTCTTAAATAGAAATTTATCCTAACTGTTATACAGCCCAAACGACATATGTGTTGTTTGGGTTGTATACAACGAAGGATTATATTGTTCAAACACGGAAAGTATTAAAATATAGCTAAGCCGAATCAGCAGTAGCATCTTTAATGTGAGACAACCATCCTTAAGAGAAGAGAAAGCACAGCTGATACTAAACGAAATTACAAACTAACCAAGTTTGACGTTAAAATACAAAAGAATAAAACCACCTAAAGCTTTCATTCTACAACCCTAACTAGAATATATATGCTAACAAAATAAGCATCTATCCCTTTACTTACTTCTACTAGAGCACAGAACAATAATTTGAATGTTGTTTTCCTGCTATCTATTGACCCGAAACGCGTTTAACTATGATATCAGATTATTCACGGAGGTTTTTTTGTGACCTTTCGGTGATTATTCCGTGTCTTGTCTAATTTCCCATTCTAATTCAGTCTTTCTGATTAATTGAAAGACTGCTTAATGATGGTTTACTTCAAGGTTAACGAAAAATAGTGTTTATAATTATTATCCAATTTCACCGAGTTTCTGAATACATCAATAAATTGAAAAAAAAAATCAGTTTCCAAAGTTTGGATATTGTGTCTTCGTTTTTAGTTTATTTCCAAAAATGTGGAAGTTAAAAAAAAAATACATTTGTCCTATACTCTAGAACCATTAATCCTCATCTTAGAACATTTTGTTACACACAGAGAAAGCATAAATAAAAGCGGTACACGGAAAGAGTTCCTAGGAACTTGACATAGCAATTTATAGCTTCGAAGGTTCATCAATAAGCAATCCTACTTAACCTACTTTTTTATATTAGTCCGGTCTCTGGAGAAGGGAGTTAGTAAGATTCTCATGTAGAGAAGATTACCTCTTCAATTTTCTTCAAGCACTCAACATAGAATACAAACAGTTTTTTTGTTTCATGGTAATATCCAAGATGGCGGTCATCAAAAATGGTGTATTCATATTATTTGAGTAGCGTTATCTCGTAACTATTTAACTGGTGTTGAATTTATTTTATCCTAATTAATGCACTTAACGCGTACATTCATTGTTGTTATCAGAGTTGTTTTAATATCTCGGCTCCTTATGGTGCAAAATTAGAAAATCAATTCTAATTCTAATTCTTCAACTAATCTATGTGATCGGTAAATTTTCCTGGTCTAGAAACCTGAAGTATATAATCTCAAATTGTGGCTTTTCCACTCAGTACCCAAGGATTCCGTAGCGAAAGACCATCGACTTCGAAACAACGTTAGAAAAATGAATAAGGTTCGTTTCCTGATTGCGTCAGGATTTTGATTTTAAGATTTCCAGGCTTGTCCTCAGCTTTCTCAGGAGAATGATGAGGATGGTACTTATAATAAGGTCATGGAAGCTACGTTTCTCATCCCTTTTCTCATATAGGAATCTCGTCTCGGGACGTCATCCTTAAGTTACAATTGTAATTCTGCTACTCCGTATCGCAATAAGAAGAAAACATATCTACAAAAATGTAAACCTGGCAACACTGGAAGAAAGAAGCAGTTTGACTTTCTTGGTGTTGTGAGAGAGTAGGGTATAGTAAGGGTGAGAGAAAGAATAGATCAAGAATTGGTGGGGGGGATGGACTACAGTCAGGGATCTTATATTGCCTTTCCTTGATTATCAGTAGTCACTTGGACGAAGACAATACATTCAATTCACCCAAAATGATCCTCTTGGGAGTTTAAAAGAAGGGGGAGGAGAGAAAAAGAGAACTTGAGGGTTTTCATAACAACACTACTTGGTTGTGAGGGGGTTGGGGTGGAATCCAGGAAGTAGGGTCAGAGTGAAATGAAAATACTGGCCATGCCCAAGAACGTTTGCATTCCAAACAGAATATTAGAATTCTGATGGAACCCTGGATAAGCCGATCTCTTTTGATTAATAGCAAAGCAGAGTCTTTTGGTCTGCTGTTCTTTCTCTCAGGCCCTCCTTTTGCTTCTCTTTTTTTTTCATTCTCTGGCTACAAAAATATGCCCTCAAACCCACTCTTCTTTTCCCCACTTGAAACTTTTAAGAATTCACAAAGAATCGCTTGTTTGAAGGAACAAGCTTACTTCGCCCAGAAAGGAAAATATATCATAAACTTCTACAAATAGTCCTTTGTATCTTGCGACATATAACCAAATGTACTGTTTCGAGGTAATAATAATAATTAAATTTAATTTAAGTCTTTCAATAAAATAATTACAATGCAGTTCATTCGAGAGAATTTTAAGAAAACACTATTTAGTTTTCTTCCTCTTAAATCTAGAAATTCAATGTCAAAGAAATCACACCAGGAGTGGTCATAATGATAGCAAAAAATATGGTAAATTCAATTTAACGTTATGTAAATCTAGAAAAACACCTTTGTACAGTACAAGTTCAAGTTTGTCAGACATGGTTTTGGACAGATCATTCCAAACACTGGAGCCGTATTCGAACCAAGCTTGTGTACAATGTTATGAACATGTTGATAGTGTTAAATTCGTAGCATTGATTAAACATAAAAACCAACTAGTTTGCGTGACTCACCAATAAGATCATTTATATAATTATTAAAGTTCAAGTTAGAAAAAAAAAAGGAGATAATGCCCAAGTCCTTAATGGTTTTGACTTTCTCTGTTTCTATATGTCTCACCTTATATGAATGTTACATAATTTTGCGATTTTTTTTTTTTGTAAATCTTATAAACTTGGTTTTATGTATATTAATTTGCATTTTGTTCCCACTCATCAGTTTTATCAATGTCTTTTTAAAGAAGGTTCGTCTGTATGGTTATTGACTTCTCTAAATATGTTTACGTCGTCAGCATACAAAAGTAAATTATAAGTAATTACATCACATAAGTCATTGATGTAGATATTGAACAAAACAGGACCTAAAGGCGAACCTTGAGGTAGGCCATTATTGATGGTATACTAATAAGATGGTATAATAATAATAATAATAATAATAATAATAATAATAATAATAATAATAATAATAATAATAATAATAATAATAATAAT